>JAQMYG010000013.1:12500553-12514220 GCA_030014215.1 Clariallabes teugelsi
ACTTTTAGTTTAAGACTCCCAGCTAGGACTTTTTAAGCTAAGATAGGAGCTCTCTGAGAGAATTCTAAGAAGCTGTGAGAATACGGGCCCTGAAGCCTAAACTTTGGATTACATACAGAAGACTGCTATCTCAAGGGCATTGTGATCTCACAATACGTCATTTTGAGGTGTTAAGCATCCCCCCTATAGTCCGGTGCCTGTATTCACAAAACTTCTTAGAATTCTCTCAGAGAGCTTCTATCATAGCCTAAAAAGTCCTAGCTGGGAGTCCTAGACTAAAAGTGACTTAGGAAACTTCTCAGAGCAACTCTGAGTAAGGAAAGTACAAAAACCTTTATCTTAGTGAGAAGGTGTGGTCGACCCCGTTGCTAGGGATGATGCAGCAATTCAAGGACTGTGATTGGTTGATTAAAAAAATGCCCTCTTTGTGAAAAACAAAAACATGAATACATGATAATAGAACAGACAGTAAAATCATAATGTTTGTATATAAAGAAATTGTATCATCATGAATGCAGGCTACTTTATGCAAAGTTTCTATAGTAGGCTAAATATCTTAAAGTTAATTAAAACAGCCAAATGTTGAAAATGTGTCTGTTTTTGAAGCAACCAATTTCCACACAGTAGATACTATATTTAAGTTCTTACATTTATTTACCGTACTGATTTTATTACTTGTAATCCATTTCAGATTGATGGGAGCAAAATGACTGACTGACTTTACCAATTTACATGATTGCAGGACAGTCTATTTAAGTTGCACTTTTGGATGGTACAGTATGAAGTCAACAATCCAAGAGAGACGGAAGGAAGTAAAAGAACAAAAAAGCGAAACTGGACAGAAGAGCGGTGTTTACTTTAAGCTTTACGTTCAGTGTTTGGAGAATGTTTCTTCTTTCCACCATTTTTTCCTCTGCTATAGAAACTCTTCAGCCTCTTAAAAGTCCTCCTCTCAACTCTAAACAATTTTTACCTTAGGAGCTGTTTTTAAGTCTAAGATGTTTTGAGAACCTAAATTTAAGGGGAAATTCTAAGAAAATGTCATAATTCTAAGAATTTTCTTAGAATTTCATCACTAGGAGCAACTTTTAGGCTTAAGAAGCTTTGTGAATACGGGCCCTGATCTTGATCCATCTGAATTTCACCTGAAACTCCTCTGTTTGTGTCCCCTGGAAGCAGCTCTCTGATGATTCACTTCTGATGAAGAGGTGAAGACAGTGGTGCATTCGTGGCTTGCAGCTCAGAAAATGAAGATCTCTAGAAGATTTCTAGAAGATCTGAAGTGACTAATACTGAACATTTAGCAGAACTAGTAGTGTCACTACTTGTCGCTAGTTGTGGTGACTCACAGCAGCTCGGAAACATCACGTCTACGTATATATATCTGTGTTGGATTTCTACTCCTGACTCACTCCGAGCCCACGTGTTAGCCTCCACTTCCCTTCCGCTCTCCCTCTGTTTGTGTCTAATAGATGAGAACACGGTTATCCTTTTGCACCGCATGTGACACTCGCTCTGAGACATACAGAGAGCTGGCTGTGATGTAAAGCTGAAACACACACACAGCATGTGTGTGTTAAGTACCGTACGTATTTAACCAGCGATAGTCACGGTCGTCCTTTGGATGGAAAGTTCCGGAGGACCGGGGTTAGCCGAGAATGCATATGTGTCTGTTTATTGGTTCGGCAGTTAAAAAGTCATGCGGCTGTGAAATGAGTGACCAGTGAAACGCAATCTGTTGCAATAGAGGAGAAATGGTGTTGTAAAATAACTCCCTCATGTACCGCGTCCCTTGCTTGCTCTCTTTCCGCGCAGCCGCCTCCCTCTCTGGCAAGTGAAGCATGTCATTAAAGAAGACAGCTGTGCCTCCCTTAGCTTTCGCAGCTTCTCTCTATTTCTCTTTCTCCATTTCTCTCCTCCTACTCCTCCGTATTCCACCTCCAGTCATCCTTGCCCCCCCCCACTTAATGCACTTTATTTCTTTTTTTTCCCCCCAGTTCTTGCACATACAGTATTTTTACTTTATTATTGGTATTATTGCTGCAGTTGGATAATAAAGCAATGCTAAGATTTAGATTTGTTGGTGCTTTCTCAGATCTGTTTCTGTAGTTTGGTGGGCCTGAAGTCGGCATGGCCTAATGCACCCTGAATGAGATGGCTATATTGTTAATTTTCAATAGGTCATGGCTTACTGCGTGCAATTTTTAATTTTTATTTATTTATTTATTTTTCCAGTTGTTTCCAAATATTGACTGTTCATTTTAATACTCTTTATTGCTCTATGTTTATAGAAGTTTTTTTTATGCAGAAATGTTTTCAAAAGCATCTGTTGCTTATGCCATATTTTTGTATGTGCCCTAGACGTTTGCACAGAACTATAAGGAAAATAGTTGTTAGGTTTTACTGAGCTTGCTGGAGAATATGAGTTCTTCTGGTCACACTCGCTCCTTTTTATTTTTATGCAAATCCCAGGAGCGTACATTAGGTTTTTGTGTGTGCCTTGCCGGTGTGTATTACTTTTTGTAACTTGTAAATTTTACCCCTACCGGAATATGGGAATGATGTCGCAAAAATTTAGAATTCTCAAAATGATCATATTATTATTTTTCGTTCATAGAAAAACTGCTGAAAAAAAACTGTGCTGTTTGCCCGTGTGCCCCATTAAAATTTTTTTTTGCTTAGTCATGCTGAATTTTATTTCATTTTAACTAATTCATGCTGAATTTTATTTCATTTAACTAATTATACAAATAATTATTTAAAATGAAATAAAATTCAGTTCATCATATTGCCTAGGTTATGCTGAAAAAAAGCATATGTCACTCTATAATGCACAATCCTAACCCCTACTGTGCGTACTGTATATATATGTTTATATAAAATAATGTTTTTAAGAAAAGAGCTACAGCACCTTTGGCAGCAAGGCCAGCTTCAGGTCTCAAGTCTAATTTTAGTCATGCATATTATTTTCAATTAAAAATACAATAATTAAATCACATACTGTTATGCCACATTCAAATATTTTAACTTCAAGTGAACATTTTACTCAAATCTTGCGGCGCTGTGGCGTAGTGGTTAGCCATGTGGCCTCGCACCTCCAGGGTCAAAGGTTCAATTCCTGCATTGGGTCTGTACTCTCAGGAGTTTGCATGAATTAATGCTTGGTGAGGTTTCCCGGGGTACTTCGGTTTCCTCCCACAGTCCAAGGACATGCAGATTAGGCTAATTGGCATCTTCAAAACTGCCTTGAGTCTCTAGGCCGACACAGTTTAGGATAACAATATAGAAAGTGAATAAATGAGTTTCAATAATATGTCTTGTGATTTGTCTAATAAGCAGTAACTGTATAAACAGTAAAGTTACAAATACAAACAGTTACAAATAGAGTGGTTTCACTATGACTGTAGGGTAACTTACTTTGTTTTGCGATTCCAAAAACCATCACAAGAAGAACAAGAGTTAAAGAAGAGGTTACAGTGCTGCTGGTGAATTGTAAACCAGACTCGCGCAACTGCCTCTCCTTTTTTAAAAACGGTTATGAATCACAGATAAATGCTGGATGTACTGTACGATGGTAATACTTCAGTCGCTCCTGCTTGAGTTAAAGTGGTTTCACACAGCTGACATTAATTTGCACCATTAGCTTCGTTCAATTTAGTAATTGCCGTCTGCAAAGGAGTAGTATTTCTGATGCTATAAAGGTTGTAGGATTTGCAATCACTTGTAGTTCATTCAAATTGTGACCACACTCAGGGTTTAGCGTTAGCAAAGTAAACAAGAACGCAGTATAACATTAAACTAATGTTACCAATTGTAGATTGGCTAACAAGGTGGTCGGCACAGAAGCTAATGATGATAAGCGCGTGCAGTCAATAACATTACAGGGATAAATACAGTAAGACTGAATTGCTCAACGTCAACCAGGTTGGATGATTGAGATCAATCTCTTGAGATGAGATTGAGATCTGAGGAACTTTCAGGCCAAGTCGACAACTTGAACCTTGTTCTGCAAACAATTTCTGAGCAATGTTTGCAGTGTGTCAGGGCACATTGTTCTCCTGAAAGAGATCACTGCCATTAGGGAATACTCTCACAATGAAGTGGTGTACTTGGTCTGCAACAGTGTTAGGAAGGCACTACTGTATGTGTCAATGTGCTCCCAATGTTTTCCAGTAAATCACCTTGCCTCCACCTCCTTGCCTTCTTCCCATAGTACATCCAGGTGACATCTTGTCTTCAAGTAAGTGACAAACACACTCCTGACCATCCACATGATATAAAAGAAAATGTGATTCTTCTTTCATTGCTCCATTGTCCTTCCTGCCCATTGTAGGTGCAATGCACTGTATTCTGACACCTTACTATCACAAACAGGATAAATTTTTCAGCAGTTTTTGCTACAGTATCTCTTCTGTGCTATATATTTGCTCTTCACACACATCAATGAGCCATGGGTAGCTATGACTTTTTTGAAGAAGTAGAAGAAACCTTTATTTGCCACATAGACTTTAAAGCTCTGCTTTAAACCAGCTTGTTAGGAAGTTGGGGTCAGAGTGTTGGGTTAGCTTGGATATGGCACCCATGGAACAGAGAGGGTTAAAGGTCATGTCTGGTTGTCCTGGGACTTGATATCCCCTGACTTCCTTTGATCACTAACCCAGTGCCTTAACCATTTGTACCACCGCTGCACTGGTTCACCAGTTGTCCTTCCACCAGGACATTGTCCTTTCTTGGAGCACTTTTGGTGGGTACTATCGACTACACCCGGTATGGTCTGCTGTTTTGGAGATGCTCTGACCTAGTCTAGCTATAACAGACTGGCTGTTGTGAAAGTCATCCTGATCTTTACGCTTATCCATTCTTCCTGCTTCCAACACCTCAACCTCGAGAACTGATTATCCCCTTACTACTACTGTAGATATATCCACCACTTTGCATGTCCTACTGTAAATGACATAACCAATGTTATTTACTTATTCTATTATCCTATCAGTGAATACAATGTTAGGGCTGATTGGTGTATTTTTATCACTAGCGGGAACACTGTAATAAGGTCTCTGAACAATAAAGGGTTAGAGAAACATCAAAAAGTATGGGTCGAGAACTCCTGCAGGTCTGCAGTTTCATGGCTCTCTCTGCTCTCTCTAACAAGCTCCAGGCCAGAGCAGGGAGCGAGGACACACTGCTCCAGTCACACGAGATCCAGACCGGGCATAAATCAGAAGGCTCCCCTGGTACTTATGGAGCTACTTTATGACTGAGCAGGGTGAGATAGAGACTAGGGAAGGCTTCATAAATTAGCTTCATTTTCTTTCACTCACAGAGTCTATCCTAGGGGGCATCATTATTAGGACAAGAGTGTGCATGCTGTTAAAAAAGCAACTGTTGTACCGGATATCTTTCGCCATAAACAGTTTTGCGTGTCCTATATCACTTTTTTTTTAGAGTCCGAGTCTGTGGCACTAGTGAAAAGTGATAAGACACCAAATACAAGTCATAAATGTTACCCAAAGAAAAAGTGGTGTTTTTATGGTGTGGACTCTGGTGTAATAAAAGCCTGTCGCCTATTTTATTTCACAAATTTTAGTTTCAGCAACACAGAGTCTAATTGTATATACGTACATATGTTTAGAATAGTAAGATACTATCTCAGGGGTGATTGGTGTAGCCCTCAGTTGCTGGTACGGATCATATCCAAATTAAAGTGGATCTAACAGAGCCAGCCGGCTGCAGAGCGAGGTTTATAATGCTTATTACCGCTCTTGATGCAAATAATGAGGCGTATTATGGATCTGATGGTATTGGATTAGAGGGACCTAGAGATGGACAGAGAGGGAAAGAAAAACATGGAGAAATTGAAAGATCTTATTTTAAGATTGAGAAAGACAGCAAAAAACTGGAGGACCATATTGTGACAGTCGGAGCAGGAGAAAAAAATTAAGAATGAATGAGAGAGAATGACAGAGAAAGAGAAATAAATTAACATACTGTATTGTAACACATTTTATAAAAGACATATATGTTTATAAGAAATTGTAAAATAGAAAAAAAAGATTATTATCTACTGTAAAGACACCTGAAAACACCTGAAGGATGGCTATTAATATGTTACCTGGAATTATTTGCAAGTAAAGACACAATAAAATAAAATTTATTATAAAAAATAAAACATATGTTAATGAAAATAAAATGTTTAATAAATCATAAAAAATTAATCAGGCAAACATTAATGAAAATCAAATAAATAAATCTGATGGAATTAAAAAGTCTATTAAAAGATTCAGTTACCAAAAAAATGAATCATGTGTATAACATCCTGTGAAAATTTTGCAGAAAAAGCAAAATTGAAGAAAAAAAAAAACAATTATGTAAAATATACATAAAAATAATTTAATTGTGAAAGATTTGATGTGTGATAAATGACATCTAAAAGCCTAGTGAAAAAAGATGACTCATGAGCAGACTCACATGCAGAAATAGATGTTTTGTAAAATACTCTGTGAAAATAGAATAATTATGTAAAAATGAAAATATCATTAAAAAAAACACATAAAAATGAATGAATCATCATAAAATTGCATGTGAATGAAAAAATCATGAAAAAAAAAATCACCTGGACCTTTCTGATATTCCCTGCAAATTGATATTAACAAATATTCTTAATTTTATGTATTTTATTACTTACATTACAAGCCACATTGTTCAATTCAGATTTTTATTGTTCAGGTCGGCATTGCATCTTATGCCGGTTGACATTCATAATTACAAGTGACTTTTATCTGATTCTAATGTGGATGCGTCTGTCCTCTGAAACTGCATGCATGCGCACATCAATTTGTCTTTTTTCGCACCATCTGGGTTAAAACAAGTCAATTTTGTCGAAAACTCGACAGTTGCTACAGTAGCACTGTTATAAAATCTCCGCTCTACCAGTAGCTCGCCCTATGTGTGCACAGGGGCAAAAAGTCACATGATCACTCAAGTTGCATGAAAAATATTCGATCTAATGTAGGACCACATAGGAAAATGAGTGAAAAACATCAGAAAAACATCAGATTTGTGGTTTCAAACAGCTGTAAAAAAAAAAAAAAAAAAATCACATCTGTGTTACATTAGGGTAAAAAAGCCTATGATATGACATCATAATTATCGAACAAATGTGTCTAATTAATAAATTATGTAAACATGTCATCCTTTGTCTCCTCTTCCATATAACAAACCCACCACCAAGCTATTTTATATCACTCATAATTACGGGGTCTTTTCCCTCCCACTGTATTCAGTAATAAATGATATCATCTAAAATATTGGTTTGTTGCCTGCTAAGAAAGGTTTATTATTTTCATTCACATTATGGAATATTTCCACCTCATTTGTCAATGACTGGTGTTGTGATTGAGTAGCTTACCCATGCCAGTTTGTAATAAAAGGTTGAAATCACACAAGGGCCAGAGCAGCGATAAGCAACACTGTGAGGTTAATGTGCTAGCAAGAAAAATGACCCAGGGTGACCTTTCTCTGCTCCTATAGACCCGCATCAGAGAGAACAATTACAGTATGGCCCATTAGGAAAACCGTAGCCTGACCTTCTGTCTCATTTATCATAATGTGTCTAGCATGTAAATTATGAAGAGGTAGCTGAAAAGATTCATATACTGCAGTCAGGTCTAGTTTCCTACTATCGGAGCATGCTAAGGTTTGGAATTACAACTAATAATTAATATATTTATACGTACATTGCATTTATTATATAAGTTGGCACGGTGGCGTAATGCCTAGCACTGTCGCTTTATACCACCAGGGTCACATTATTGTACTACCATGGTTCCTATTGATGTGCCAAACTCTGATAGGTACTCTATACAGTCCTATAGTGCCTCCCATGTTAATGTATAAAGTACTACAATAATACATTTCACAATAATAACTAATATTATAGTAAACTATAGTACATACAATAGTAAGCTCACTCACTCACTCACTCACTTATCATATACTGTATACTGCCTTATCCTGTATATATGGTGATGATGAGGGGCTTGGAGCCTATTCCTGGAGACTTAGTGCACAAGGTGGGATACACCCTGGATGGGGTGCCAGTCCATCGTAGGTCACATACACATATACACAATCTCAATTTTGGAATGCCAATTAGCATAATCTGTATGTTTTTGGACTATGGAAGAAAACCGAAGTACCTAGAGGAAACCCACCAAGCATAGGGAGAAGATGCAAACCCCATGCACATAGAGTCGGTGGACGACGCCTTCAAGAATTGACCCCTTGACTCTGGTGGTGCAAGGTGACCATGCTAACCGCTAAACCACTGTGCTCCCTTACTATAGTACATACCATAATTGCAATTTGGAATAAAACTATTAATTTATTATTGTAATGCAAACCTGATGTAAAGCCATATCCTGGCTTTTCTAGTTGATAGTTCAACATATGGCGACTAGGAATACTTCTTTCTCATTTTTTTTTTTCTCATGTTACAGTATGTTTGGAAATAATTCATATAGGAAGAAAAAAAAACATATAGTTTATTTATTGTCAGAATAGGAAGAATTTTCCAACAAATCTGAGGTGAATGTTTTTTTTTCTTCCAATATTATTGTCTAGCCTGCTGTTTCATTGTTTACCTTGTTTGAAAAATGTGTTAACTAGCCCGATCATTAGCCGCTGTAATTAGCTTGCGTATGTGGTACATATTTCCCAGTTCCCTAGCAACAGCGTTGTCATGATTTTTACCACTTAATGGGCAAAAATGATGGTGTGTTTGCCTTTCCATGTTGAAAGCAGAAACAGTTTCACACAATTTGAAGTCATGGAAGTAAATCTGAAGGTTACAGTGCAGGAAGTGACCAGGGTACAGCAGTACTACCAAAACAACAAACATGTATTATTAGCTTATTGCTGTGTGGACTGAGGAAATGAGGTAGCCAGTGAAATACAATATCTTTTTTTTTATGTTATGTAATTACTTTATAAAATGCATACTGTATACATTTTACATGTGAACATAATATTACATCTCATGATATAAAAAAAAAAAATATTGAATTCAGTGGAGAAAACATCACATTGCTCTACAGCATGCTAGCAATGCTAACATATTGTAATTGTAGTGTAATTTTAGTATTGGACTGTCGTTTCTTAGTCATTTATTCACATTTCTGAAGTAAATGCTGGTATCATTTTTAAAATATTATAATTTTTTTTTTTTTTTAGCAGCTGGAAGGATCTCAGCTCATTAACAGTTAGCTGTAGCTACTGCTTTCATGCTAAGATGCTTCTGTCTTCAGGGAAGAGGCCTAGCATACTGTAGCACCATGACAAGCCTATTATTATTATTATTATTATTATTATTATTATTATTATCTTTATTATCTTTATTGCTTTATCCTGTATCCAGGGTCACGGAGGGCCTGAAGCCTATCCCAGGAGACTTAGGGCACGAGGACGAGTATTATTCATATTATAATTATTTAAAAAAAATTTTTATTTATATAGTTTCACATTCAATAACATTCCATTTAACCATAAATGAATATAAATGAACAAAAAAATTAAAAACAAAACTGTGGAATAAAGGAACCCTTGCCGTTACACACCTAAAGGTGGGAACTGGCACCAGACTGCCCTGTCACTGATTACTTCATCATGCTTTCATCCTTACACACGTCACCTCATGCGCTCTCTTTCCACTCTTCTATCACATTATCGTCCTTCCTTTCTTTTCCCCCAGTTATTTTCCACAATTTCTTCCCCATCCTTCATTCTAATCACCTCCTCCAGCAGATTTAATCACTCTGTTCCACACTGAGACTGACATTTCCAAACTCATGACTCCTTTGATGAGCCTGATTCACTAGTCATTAAGACTCTCTCTCTCTCTCTCTCTCTCTCTCTCTCTCTCCCCATTACTGCAGTACAATGTCATGACTCCCCCCCCCCCCCCCCTCCTTTTCTTCAATTCTCTCAGTGTCTCTGGTTGATTGCAATTATCATCTACTTTGCTGAAATTCCTCTGTTTGTTGCAGTGTGTTTGTTTCTTTCCGGTCTCTGTGTGCGGTTCTCCCCTACTATTTTGTACGATTTTGAAATGTGTCAGACTTGTTTGTACCCTGACTGTGTGGGAACATCATCGCACCGAACTCAAGCTCGGCCTGTCATAAAAAGCTGCTTGACTGATTGTAGGGCTCGACCCGGCTCCACAAAGGAAGTTTGATTGTAAGCAAGTTGCGCAATGCCACGCTATTCCTTACCGCCCTTACATTAGCATTGATTGCGTGGAGTCAGTGGCAGTAATTGTAAGCCAGGACGGCAGAAACTAGCAGAGGGGTGCCCGACGATGCAGTCAGACCTCGACATCTTGCAAAAACCGTGATTAATTCAAGTGTTCAGTGCAGTGCTGTAGATGAAGTGAGCAGCACCTAATATGTAAACCTGATTTTTATTATTTTTTTTCAGATACCTGATATTTCCATAATAACCACCTATGCAGATTATAAGTGCTGTGTAGGTGTTAAGATAGGAATTGTTACACATCATACCACACCGCAATCTCAGAATTTACACTTTTACACAGCATAGACAGTGTCTTCAAAACATATCATTACTGTTAAAGCATATCATTATATTCCTCAGTAGCTATGCTGTTTCAGCGTGCTTGTTTGTTTCTCAGGGGGTGGAGTGCATTTCAGCACACTCTGAAACTGCATATGAACTCACTAAACATACCTGACATACGTATGATTAGTATGTCACAAGTAAAAGCACATGTGAACGATTAACACGAGTTATGCGTTTAAAACACATGAAATCAATGTGTCGTTTTTAAAACGTCACAACTGAAAGGACATTAATAGTGTAAAAAAACAAATCTGATATGTAATTATGAAAGAATGGAAAACGTGAATTCAGAGAAAAATCACCTGACGAGGCATCATTTGAAAGATGATTTGTGGGTAATAAAATCACATATGAAATCAATTAATGATTCTAAATGCAATTTTTAACGAGAAAAATAAATAACATTGGACTAGTGATGACTAAGTCCCAGGCTTAAACCCCATCACCTCCAAGTTGCCGCTGTTGGGCCCTTCAGGCACTGTTATTATATTATTATAATAATAATAGTAATTAATTGATTATTAATATTATTTAGATCAATAAGAAAGAGAAGAAAAAGAGGAAATAATAAAATGTATATAACTTAACATGAAAATAAATGAATCAGGTTAAAAATAAATAAATAATTTTTCAAATAAATTATTAGTGAATGAAATATGAGGAAAGTTATATGAAATATATAAATCGTAAAATTAAATATATCATTTGTAAAGCATTTTATGTGCAAATATTTGAATAACGTGCTAAATGAAAAAAAAAGTTAATAAAGTGTTTAACGTTACATAAACAGTATAGTGTGAGAAAATGCCACAATTAAAAGCAATTAAATTGTAAAAAAACAAACAAAAAAAAAACACATGAAATATGATAAAATAGAAATAAAAACATGCATTCCATCTATGTCACATGTGAGCATGACGTGTATAAAATCAGCACGCGTACATTCCACATCATGAGATTATTCCCATGTATTTACTAAAAACGTGACTGTACAATAAACCTGCAGCTCATGTTTTTTACTTATTAATCAGTGCAGAAACACTGATCTGAGTTCAGCAGCCTCTCACTGGACCAAATGACAGACGGCAGCATCAGGATAGCAGGTGTGCTATGAGTGTGGGCGCAGTGATCCATTGGCTGCTTCAAAGAGAGCAATAATCCAGTTGGGTGCTTACAGGAAGCAGCTGATGGTCCTTTCCCAGAATGCTTCAACAGCTCCATTTGCTAGCACCTGCTGGGCTTTACAAATCTCCACTAATGATTCCTCCATCGTAGCCCGAGAGAAGGTCAGTGAAATGCAGGACAAGTGAAAGAGAGACAGACACATTGAATGATGGATGAATGTTAAGGTGGTGTCCAGGACAGGCAGGGTTTTATGTTCAGCACCTCTAAGCAGGCCTTTAGGCCGTTTTCTCCCAGGTGACAGCTGCCATTTTCTCCTCTGCATCATTTAAGAGTAAGGCAGCAGAACTATACTTCTGCAACAGTTTAAAAAAAAAAGGGGGGGGGGGGGGGGTCAAAGTCATTTGTGTTCTACCGTAGGTGTTAGGATTGGGGAGGAGAGAGGAATCTCCAACTCAACTGGAGTAATTAAGGCAGAGATGCAATTTAATTAAAGTAGGACATTTGGGTGCCATAAGCACAGAGTGCTATTCATCATGTGCTCCATCAATTAGAGAGCAGAGAAGGCCAGCCAGAAAGCCCTCTCATGTTCACCCATTAAGTAATTTATCCATTCTGTCATAACTAAAGTACTTAATCTGTTCAATTTGAAGTACACTAAGGAAATGGAACTACTAAATGCAGGCCAAAGATAAAAATGTTAACTGTAGCAGTTTCCCAAATTATATGTAAGATTTGACTTATGTATTAATTATTATGTATTGTGAATATTGTGACGTTTGAGAGTTCTTTAGCAAGCCTTAGAACTGCGCAATGTTAACAACACAGGGTGACCCAAAAGTCCCATGGAGGAAATTAACATAATTGGGCAGCGGCATACATAACACCAGAGGCAATGTTCTCCAAGTAATTTCCCCTATGTATATAGGTGGAAGGTAAAAGGGTCCGTCTACGTGCCATCGGGCACATCGGGCGACGGAAACACCCAACCCTGGACATATAACCGTTGTCTGGGTGGCAGTTACTTATGGGGTTGGGTTGCCAGCTCAATGCCCGATTATATCTGAGCGCTTGGGGGTGAAGAACCTTGCTCAAGGGTCTAACAGTGGCAGACTGGCGGCATCAAGGCTCAAATTAGGGACCACCTGAACAGCAGTCCAACACTTTAACCACCAAGCCACTGTGTAGTATATATGTGTATATATACTAAACAAAATCCTGGTTTTGGTAGTTTTTAGTCCTGTGGTTTGCATTGATACCTTGCGCCTCCAGACTGTATAAATCATATATGGTTCATACAGTCCAAATACATGCATTTTAGGCTGCTTGCTGTTTCCAAATTGCATGTGGTGAATGATTGGCTATGTGAGTATGTGTACCTGAAGGTTGTTAGAGGTTGGGTCCTCAGCAATGTATCTTCCCTGACAGTAATGACTGCTGACATGAAAGGCATAGGTCATTGCGGTCAATTGCAACAATGTTGGCTGGAATGGATAGGATGGATGGGTGAATAATACTGGGTAGTTATACTACCTTGCATAAATATTTACCCCATTTGCAAGTATCCCCTCATAGGTCAGTAGTTGGTAGAACCATCTTCGGCTGCTATTATAGCTGAAAGGTACATACCCTGTGTAAATATCACCCCAGCACAATTTATTTTTCATTTTTGTTATAATGTTACAACCTTCACTTGGAATGAACATGAGTGGGATTTGTTGGCTGCAAGTATTTAGCCCCCCTGCGTCAGTGCTTGGTAGAACTATCTTTGGCTGCAACTATAAATGCAAGTCTTCGTATACTGTACAGTACAGGCCAAAAGTATTTTCATGGCCATTTACATTGGTAGATTCTCACTGAAGGCATCAAAACTATGAATGAACACATGTGGAGTTATGTACTTAACAAAA
>JAQMYG010000013.1:12514320-12530639 GCA_030014215.1 Clariallabes teugelsi
AATGGTCATGAAAATAAAGAAAACACATTGACAGATAGATGAGAAGGTGTGTCCAAACTTTTGGCCTGTACTGTACAGTATATGTATGTATCAGCTTTGCATGTGGAGAGGTTTGAGAATTAGACGTGTATTTGCTTTGAATTTAATTGACAAGCTTTAGAAATTCCCAATGTTAACAACATGTTAGCACAATACAAAGGACTGGGGAGTTACAGTGCCTCAAAACAATATTTAACCCACTTGAACATTTTTCAGATTTTGTATTGTTACAACCTAGGTTGGAAAGAACTCATGGGATTTGTTGGTTGAAAGAACCGCCACCCCCTGTCAACTCCCCCAATTATAGGTGGAAGACTTCTGGGGAAAAAATCTTTGCGTTTCGATTTTTTTCTTCTTGACAAATTTGCTCCATGCCTTCTTGGCTCAGATCTTCAAATCTTGCCATTTCAATCCAGTGGATTGAGGTCTGGGCTTTAAATGGGGCATTCTGACACAATCAGGGAATCAGTTTTAAACCACCCCAGTGTGTTTTTTTTTGTTGTATGCTTAGGGTCTTCCTGCTATAAGGTGGACCTTATGCCCAGGTTCAATTTTCTTCAAGACTAAAATAGGTTTGCCTGTATTTGGCTGCATCTGTTTCCCTGCTGATATGATGATGCTACCGCCACTGTGCTTCATGGTAAAGATAATGTTCTTAGGATAATGAACATTGTTGGGATTCTGTTAAACGTAATTCTTTTTGCCAAAGATGAAACTGTCAGTTTTGTTCTCATCAGATACAACAAACCAGAACTTTCAGATACAGAAACCAAACTTTTCTACATGTCTTCTTAGTCTGCAAAATGGAATTTCATGAGCATCACAATTTTTTTCCTGCCCGTAATAGTGCATTCAGATGTTAAAGGTGGCCCATTATGCAAATTTCACTTTTTAGACATTTTTTAGATATTCAGACAGGTCTCAAGTGTGCATATACAAACCAAAAAGAGTGATGAAATAATGACTGCCTTTTTTTTTTTTTTTTTTTTGCCCTTTTAGGTTGTAAACAAGCCAATTAGATTTTTTTCCTCTATTGTGACAACATATAAGAAAATATACCTCCCTTAGCTTGCTTCTCAGCTCTCTTCTTTTCTGGTGGGGTGTGGCTCCAGGAGTAGCAACTGGAGCATTAACCTGTTAAAGAAATAGTAAAATATGGAACCTTTAATACTGGCCAAGCTCTTATGTTTACAGTATGATATTCACCTTATACTATTTGAATGTATTTATTCTGGTGCATTAATGAAAGAGTATTTGTGAAACCCAACACACTTATAGGTTTATACAGCCTTTAATAAAAACAGGCAGGATATGTAAATTTGCGATAATTTGCATTTTAGAAAAACAGGTAATGAGAAGGTAGAGGAGGGAAGAGGTCGAGTGTGTGGGCAGAAGAAGAAGGCTGATGTACCGTATGTCATCGCAGAAGAGTTGAGGAGAGGATACAGGAAAAAGTGTAGGAGGATAGAGATCCTAATGTTTGACAAAGACTGAGGGACCATCTGATGTAATTGTGTGTGTAGATCTTCCAGGCAGCTTTTATTACCCCTGAGCATCTCTAAGAAGAATATGGAACTTATTATTTGACTTATTTTTATCCACGTCCTCATCAATGTCATGCTTTATTTTCTAACTAATCTAACTTCAGTTTGTCATAAACAGATAGGTTAGGAGGATGAAAGTGTCCTTAAGCCAGTAACAGATTAATTTCAATATGATGTACAATGTTAAGTAACATTTGAAGGATGCATTTGTAAAAATCTGATGATGGTTGATTTATTAATGCTCTGAATGATGTATTTTTAGGGAAGAAAGGGGTTTGTGGTCTAGAATTAGTCTTTCAGCGCCCAGCCAGCACCAGATTGACTTTTACACTAGGTGTATCTTTGGACAGATGAAGAGGATTAGAAATCAAATACGGAGCAAGATGATGCGGATTTAAAATCATCCTGTTCATTGCATGGTGTAAGATGAGCAGCCTGAAGTGGAGTGGCAGAAAGAAAACTTTTGAAATTATATTATGGTGGAGGTAAAAAGGAGTTATTGAGCATTACGTGTATGTATTAAAATAGTTATAACCACTATGAGAGATGGGAGAGACGCTATAAAGGAATAAAGCAAAATAAATAAAGTCAAATAATAATGCAATTTGTAATAGCAATGACAAAGATCTAGATTGACAATAAATAATATAATTAATAATGTTATAGTTTGGGTGTGGTGGACAAAAACCAAAAACCATTGGCCTACACGGCCCCTTGTTGGACTACAGACGTTCCTACGTATATGGATGCATGGATAATCAAATTTGAAACTGGGAGTATATGTAGTTTATACTGTATACAATTAATCTTAATGAGTTCCAATGGTCACCAGGAGATCAGTGCTACAGGAAACCCAGGATGCTGAAAATATCGAATCTGGCTCTATCTGAGGGTGTTCCACTTGCTCGTGAAGTTCAAAGAGACAGATAATCAATAAAGACACTTCCTTTTTTTTTTTTTTTTTAAAGCTGCATCCATTTTAAAAATTTGTCTTCAAATTACCAAGTTTAAGGCCAAGCAAGTTTGGCGCACTCCTTATCCCCGTTCTGAATTGTCAGCCCACTCAATACATTCAATTAGTCTCTGTTAAGGTGAGCGCTCGTTGACTAACTAGGGAACACAGGCATAAATAAATGTAGCATTTAGTCTTGTTATGTAAATGACCCTGGAATGATGTGAACACCTACACATGCTGAGCCATCGAGTACAGGCTCCTTAATGAAATCTAAGTGATGTTTGGGAAATGAGGTGGGCAGAGTTTGTTTCAGAATCAACAAACAAGCAAAGAGCAAGAATAAAAGTTTAAATGGTCATTAATATGTTCGGTCTCCTTGATGATCTTGTACTTGTGGTTTCTCTTTTATGCTTTTGTTTCTGTAGTTTCTTTTCCCCTTTGCTGTTATTTTATTTAATTTTTTTCTGTTATACTTAGATTTTTCTGATATGTTTGGCATTGTTGCATTGTTTGCTGTTTTCTGTTTTTTATTGCTTTCATTTTGTTTGTTTTGCTTTTTTTTGCTGTTTATTTTTTATGTGGGGTTGTTTGTTTCACGGCCTTGCTTTTGATTTTGCTGTTGTTTGTTTAAATGCTGTGGTGTTTTTGATGTTTGTGTTTTTTAACATTTCGTATTCTGCTTTTGATCTTGCTATCATGTTTTTTTTTTTCTTTCTTTGCATTCTTTGTTTCTTTTGCTGCTGTTTTTGTTTTGTTTTGCTGTAATGTTGTTTTTCTGTTGCATTATTTGTTTTGCTACCTCTAAATCTCAAACTCTATTGTTTTTTGTGAGACTTTATTATTACTGTCATGCTACTTTTGATTTTGCTGTTAATATTCTGTGGTGTTTTTGATGGATTCAGGTTTGGATCCATCGTTCTATTTCATTTTTTTTTGTATTGCTGTCTTTTTTGTTTCTTTTGCTGTTTTTGTGATTATTTTGGTTGTTTTGCTAACATGTTTGGTTTGTTTTTCTATTGTATTTTTCTTTTGTGTGTTGTTTTTGTGTTTTGCATCCTTTGTCTTGCTACCTTGCATTTGATGTTTCTGTTGTTTTCATGTCTTAATGTGTTCTGATATGGAATTCTTTTTTTTTTTTTTTTTTTTTTTTTTTTTTACGTTTTGCTGCCTTTTCTAATTGTTTTGCTATCATTCGTTTTGCTGTTTTATTACGTATTTATGTTGTGTTGTTTTTTCTCTTGCATTCTTTGGTTTGGTACCTTACTTTTGATTTTGCTGTTCTGTGTTGAAACATTTTTTAAAAAATATATATAATCATATTTTTATTAATTTTTTTGACTATTTTTGTCTGTTTTTTAAATGGTGCTTTTTGCATGTTTGTTTATTTGTTTGTTTGATTGATTGATTGTTTTGCTGCCATGTTTTGAGTAATTTGTAGTTTTTTTGTTTTTGTTTCACTACATACATTTATATTCATTCTGATATTTAAACTGCATAAAATTTTGTATATAAAAAAACTAAATCAAAGAAAAACATGCGGAGGTATTCAAATCAAATCCTGGATGGTCAGTGTCCAGAGCCAGTGTTTGTAACTCACTAACACCTACACACACCCATTAAACCATGGCACTTAACATATTAGATAAATCAGATGTGTTTGTGCAGAAAAAAAACAAACAAACAAAACTGTGCTGAACACTGGCCCTCCAGCACTGGATTTTCCCTATAGAAACTGAGCAGTCATACTTTTTGAGACCTCTGGTGGTGAGATGTGGAATTGTACTATATGTTGGTTAGGAACGATCAGACCTAGAGATAACAGATTCATTATGAGGCTTACTGCTGTTCCAGTGCAGCCAGAAAATAACAGTGATTGAAGACAGTTCAGGGAACTTGGGGAAGTTCGTAATGTCACACACAGCGCAGTTTAGTGTGGAGACAAAATTGTAGGTATTCAATCCCCCCTGCCGTTTCTTTAATTGACATCTTCCTTGCTTCGCTGGACTTCTTTGGGCGACACATGGCACTTTGTCATGTCACCATGGCGATGCTGAAAGTGTTTCGAGCATGACTTTGTGTGTGCCTTTGTCACAGAAACGAGAAGCGTGTTGTTTGTGACAGTTTTATCTTCAGGTAATTGGTGAACATCTAAATAGTCTGCACAGAGTTTTCGGTGTGTCTAATTAGTTTGCTTCCTATCTTGATTTGAAAGAGAGATAACTTGTGCAAAAAAAGAGAGAGATGGAGAGATGACTATGTAAGCATTTCATTTGAACGCTTTGACCTTTAAATGCACAGTTTAAAAACTCAATTACAATAAATGACTACAGGATGTAAAACTGGGTGACTGACTGGTTCAAAACAAGAAGATTATAGATCTTCTATAATAATATTATTCTTCTATATAGATCTTCTAATATAGATCTTCTATAAAATAATATTATAGATTTCTTATTTCTATAAAGCCAATACTTTTTGTGATTAGGTTTATTAGACATTTTTCTCTTGTGCGACAACTGCACCATCTGTTTAGTATACAAATGACTTGCTTGTTCTTGTTTAGATAAGCTTTGACTGTGTTAGTCATTGTGGAAGGTATTTGTGCGTTATGGAGGCGTATTTATGACCTGACGCCATGAAAAGGCCGTTTGCTTTACATCTCTTTGCATCTAAGATTAATATACTGTAGTGTCCTGAGACACACAATATTCCCTAGTTATGGAGTAATAGAGATTAACGTCCAGATCATACCCTAGCAAGAATACCCATAATGCACTCAGATGTTTGTAGAGAATAATGGTTAATAATACATAAGGATACTATTTCAAAAATGGGCTGGATTACGCAAGGTAGTTTTACTAGTATGAGAAAGTGGATTTACTGTTTTCCCTCTTGCTTTCATTGGTTCCCATTTATTTCCTTTATACCTTCCACTTTTTCTTTTTTTCCCCATTTATCCTTCCTCCTATCCACTTCCTTTCTTCCTTTTGTTAGTTTTTCCTGTCTTGCCTTCATTTTTTTTTACTTCCATTTATTTTATTTTCTCCCTTCCCTCCCTTTTATGTCCTTTGCTTTTTAATTTTTTCCATTTCCTTCCATTTCTTTCCTTTTCTTATCCACCCTTCTGTCCTTTTCTCCTTTCCTTTACCATTTGCTCTCTTTTGTTACCAGTGCCATCTCGCTCCATTTTTACAATCCTATATTTTCCCCCGTTTATGATTGTCTTTTTTTTCTTCCCAAATCCAGATTTGTCTTTTTTCCCTCCCATACTTTCCCTATTTTGTTTTTCTGCTCTACATTTTGTCCATTTATTCTTTTTTTCTTTGTCTGCCCTTCTCTAAGGGAAAAAGAGATTTAAAAAAAAGTGAATTCTGAAGATTACTTCATTATAGCTCGTTAAAAAAAATAGACCCATATGAAATGATGTATCAGCGTCACGTCTTTGTTAAGTCAGCGAGTGACCAGAGAATGAATTTCAGACCATTTGCAATCCAGATGCTGTTTAAAATGTCAGCAGGAGCTCATATTCCAGCTGCTGATTCTTTCTCCCCCAGCTGTTCGATAGCATAATAAACTCCACCCCTGGTGTCACGATCTTCACTGATTTATGTAAATACACGCACGGCAGAATGAATGGGGTCATACCTGCAGTGAAGGATGCTCTTTTCTTCTGCACTATAAAGCATGTTCAGAGGAAGAAGGACAGTTCCCGAAGCCATCCCTCTCCCGAAGTAGGCCGGCAAGTCCCTTGGGAGTGTTCCGGGTCGTCGGTGAAGAGGGAAAGTGACAATGATGGATCAAAATGCCTTAGCTGGTCATGAAGTTAACAAGTGGCTTTTGCTTCTTGCTCAGCTTCAGTCTGGCTCTTGCATTCACAATAAAAGTGAAGAAGAAGATGAAAAAAATAGAAGAGCGCAGTGAAGTGTGTCCATTCAGCTGTCTAGCTTTCAACCTATGCCTTTTTCCTCAATGGTCCTACACCGTGAGTGGGTTTTAAAAGAACATTTACGTTTTCATTTTCCCTTCCCAGATAACTCTATTTTGATAAATTTGTGCCTTCAGGGTCATTTTTATTTCTTTTTACTTCTTCTTTGTCGCCAGGGCCTTCTATGAACACACACACACACACACACACACACACACACACACACACACACACACACACAATCCTAACCACTCTTGACTAGTCAGCTCTTCTTATTTTCATTTACGTCAATAGTTTTCTTGGATACCTTTTGCTCTTTGGTGTTAAAAAAAAAGGAAGGGTCCAAGCATCGCACCACAATAATAACTCCCGTGATGGAACAGAAGACTTGTGTGAGTTTTAAAAGGGAAGCTTTTCAGCACATCATTCATTGCACCCATAAAGGCTTGCTAGCCATTTGTAGGATGTAATTTCTTTTAAAGTGACCTATAGCTCTGGCTTCAGTTCGGAAAACGAATTTACTGCCAGGCATCCCGCCAACGAGCCAGACTACTCAATAACATTTGACGCGAGTATAGATTTATTCCCGACACTCACACATTAACCCTGGTTCACTTCTTTTACTTCGGCCGTCCACCACAGTGGCAGTAAAAACGCTGTGTTAGCTTATGGCTGGTTTACAAGCTGTCTAACTCTAAAGTTCCATCCCTGGTACTAAGTAACACAATGGTCAAGACTTGGATCTAAATTCACTTCATGAGGTTCATTTTAACGATGCATGGATAGTGTTTTTTAATTTTTTTTTATTTTTAGCACTTGATGTTAATATTAATACTGATTTAAGCAAACTATTCAGCTCTGTTTGTTTCTCTGGTGACCGATACACATACTCTACTTTGTTAAAGTGATACCTAGTTGACTTTAAATGATCTAAAGCATATTATGCAACAGTTACTTCTGACCAATCTGATTGGACGAAAAGCATTCCAAGAGTGATGATACTGCACGGTAACATCACTGGGATGTTTAATTAAAGGTATCCCAGGTGTTCTACAATTGTTCATCAAACTCACTCATCACTGGTCATCAGCGTCAGTTGATGTGTGTGGTCTGTAGTACTGAGGAGAGAGCAGATACCTGCCAAAATGCCCATTTGAAACCAGTCACGGACACATTAGAGCAAGAAAACACATCTGATTATAATAGGTAAATTTAAACTTTGTCTACTTAACCATTGCTTTGAAGTCGTTCCAAATTACCTCCATGTTGTTTTATTTACGCCTAAGTTGAGAAAGCTTCACTGTAACACCTAATCAAGGGAACTACGTGGTGTGTGGATTATTCACCCTATCCCTTTTTTTTTGGTAATCCAAAAATACAGTACATTGTGAGTGACAAGTAGTGATTTCTTCTTAAAAACAAAAAGATTAAAAACATTACCTGATCATTGCACAATAAACAAACTACAGTGGTATCTTGGCGAAACGCATTTTCCCATAGGAAAGAATGTAAATGCAAATAATCTGTTCCAGCCACCCAAAAATATTACCAATATCACCAATTACCAATCATACTGTATTTTTGCATATACTGTACACACAATCAAAGCATTTAGAAAAGTCATGTAAATGAAGTAAAATATGAAATATATAGACATTAAACCTCACTTAACTTTAATTTATGATTCCTCTCTGCACCGGTTGCTTTAAAAACTAAACTAAAAGTGTCTCCCTTTTCTTCTTGATACCATCCTTGCTAAATCTTGCACAAAATGCATATAAAACTCACCAAAAAATATGTAAACCGCTTCGCTTGGCTTTAACACTGGTGCTAGCACTAAGTTTTCAGTGGCTCCCGGACGTATGCACAACTTGGCCGACATTTGGTTCAGCTCGGTTCGTTCATTCGTGGCGTTTGTTTGAGGCGGGGCATTCGTAAGCTGAGGTACCACTGTATTTGAATTATTTATTCATTTTTCCTTTTTGATTTTGTCTTGCTGTCATTTATAAACAGCTGTTTTTTAAAAAAAAAGGATATCGGACTAGAAAAGGTACCTTTGTAAAGAGACCAATTTCATACCAAAGAGTCGAATAACAGCGCTCTTACTAACCAACTACTTTTCCAAATCTTTTGTCAGGTCCGAAAATTACTTACAAAAATTATCAGAATTTTTTTGGTGATATTTTTGTCAAATTGTGTAAAATTCACAGCAATGAATGTAAAAACATTAAGGGAACAGATCCCTTGTTCTGTTACTCTATTGTAACAATACATGAATGAACTCATGCAAATTGATATCAAACTAGAACCGCATTGAAGGATAACCATTTCCTGGGTCTTATTTGGCAGCCCCCTTAACCACACCTACATTAAAATTAATAAAGATTTTTACCTGCTTTCCATTTAATCCCTAACACCACTCATTATCATCCCGAACTTGTTTCGCTCAGCACGAAACGCTAATAGCTTCAGATCAGCTTTGTTAAATGCAGAGGAAGAAGAATGTTAGAGTAGTTATCTCCAGTCTGATGTCTGTCAGGAGGAGGAAAATAGTGGGAACGATCTAAGCTCATCAGCAATCAGCATTAATTTTGATATAGCGGTGTTTGTGCACATTAATCATTTGGGACAGGCCCCCATGCTAGCTGCACAGCATTAATCTGTGTAGTGCTAGCACCTAAATTGATGATGATAAATCACTGTGTTTATCAAGTCAGTCCCTATTAGTATGAACATTGATGAGTGATCAGCATGTACGCAAGCTCTTATTTTTTCCCGTAAAGCATCCCCATGTCGTCCCACAGGGATTTGAAAGTGTCGTTAATAGAACGAAATTAGCATAAAACTGTAGAATATACGACATGCTTATTATTCAATTATAATAATAACTTCAAGTGCTTGTAAGCTATGTTGTAAATCGTGCATGGTGTTACCATCGAAAATTGCTGTGGTATAAGAGGAAAAAACACACCAGAAGGTACTGATATATGGGTAGTAGTGGCTCAGTGGTTAAGGCTTTGGGTCAATTGATCAGAAGGTCAGGGGTTCAAGCCCCAACACTGCCAAATTGGGCTACTGAGCAAGACCCTTAACCCTCTCTGCTCCACTGGCACCATATCATGGCTGACCTTGTGCTCTGACCCAAACTTGCTAACAAGCTTGGATATGTGGAGGAAAGAATGTCAATGTGCTGTAAAGTATATGTGCAATGTAAAGGTTTTTTCTATCAATATAGTAAGATATTTGACCTTTGGTGGAGTTTGGATGATTGTTATAAAACACATTCCCCATTGTTTAGTAGATGCTACTGTAGATAAAGTGCAGAAATCAGCAACACTGTTAACTTGTTGAAAAAAAAATTGAAGAAAGAAATGTCTGTCTTTTCCTGTCTCTTAAACTTTTGGAATAGTTTCAGGTTTTTTATGCTTCTTTTTTAGTCCATGTGGGACTTTTGCAGAAACCTGGCAACCCTCAGCAATAAAAATGTGTTTGCATAGCTTATTTTTGGTTCGGATTCTAGTTCATGAAGCTAACGATCATTCTTTAGAAACTCTCTACTAGTACTGTATATAATTTTATATCTGAATTCTATGCTAATAGTGTCAGAAATCAGTATAGATGATATGGAAAAACTTATACTGTATATAAACATTTTTTGACTTAAAATATGAAACCTGATGAGATATGGATAAAAAGGTGAATTTCACCAGAAATACATTTACCATAAATTTACAAAGCATTGTGAGCCAGCTAGCCAGATAGCCAGCATGCTACTTGCAACTATGTTTTTTTTCTGGATTTGTTGACATACAGTATACGGAGCAAAAATGCACAAATTATTTGTCCATTTTGTGTCTAAAATTGTGTCAGTTATTCAATATTCTTTTCTTGTTTATAGAGCCGCTGTATATTTAAGCAGTATCATATTATCAAGGTCATGCTGTTGTACTGAATATCAGCATGGCTTTAATGTGGTTGTTGGTTTGTCACAACCGTGCTGATAATGGTTTTACTTATTCATTACTCATTGTCTAAACCAAGGCATGCATACAGTACATACATACATATAATTGTGATGGCTAGACTAGTGGGTCAGAGCAACTCCAAAACTGCAGCTCTTGTGGGATTTCCCTAAAAAAAAACAAATCAATGGACCGGTGTGTGGAATAAGGAATTTTACACCCTATGGCACAACCTCTAAGGCGATATGTAATAACGTCCTAAAATTTTAAATAGATTATGATCTGTTTGTTTAATCAGTTATTTTGCTCCATTAGCTAACTTTCTGGGTTTCTGGGTTCTATCCCAAACCGCCTAAAATGCTAAGTTAATGTGCTATGTAGGGTGTAAAATTTCTTGTTCCACACACCGGTCCATCAATTAGTTTTTTTAGGGAAATCCCACAAGAGCTGCAGTTTTGGAGTTGCTCTGACCCACTAGTCTAGCCATCACAATTATATGTATGTACTGTATGCATGCTTTGGTTTCAATGAGTAATGAATAAGTAAAACCATAATGTGTATGAAATACTTAGAAATTGTTAATGTTCAAACTTTCACAATTAACCATACTGTAGTATATGATATATCAATCAACATTTTGGTAGAAAAAGATCAAAACAAAGCAGAAATGTGTGTGATGTTGTCTTGAGAAAATAAAAGCTAATTAACTTTACCGACACAGCAGATGGATCAGTATACAGTATAGCAAAGAAGTCTAGTCATATTACTGAGTCTGGTGTTTCTCAAACATTTTATTGTAATTTTTAGATATTTTATATCGGGTGCTCATATTGCTTTGACTTAACTATTCAGTGAATGTGATATGATAATTCACTGGATTAAACTAATAAATCTCAATAAATGATTTGTCAGAAGGTAATGGTCTCACTATAATTTTGCTCCTAATGATTCTGACTCTTAATTATGGTAGGGTTTATTCGTTTCAGTCATTTGGCCTCATGTGTTGCTATTGTCCACCTATATTTCCATCTCTCTCGCTCTCTTTCTTTGTCTTTTACAACGTATACAATTTTCATAAATGTTGCATCCATCATTACGAATTTTAGGGCAAACTTTGTGCCTTAAACTTTATACCCCTCCATATGATATATTACTTTGGGGATTTCCATAGGGCTACTCTCCTCCCTTTTCATTTTCTACCCATTTCATTTATACTGTATAATTTTGACAATCATAAAATACATTACAGTTATAATACATCATGTGGCAGGTGCTGCACATAAACTGGATATTTTTGCACATAAACTGGTTATTTCATGCACCCCATCATGAAAAAAGTCATTACAGTTTATAGAGATGTTTAAGCAGTCTTTGTAACTGATTACATTGTCAGTTAACAAAGAGTTTGCTGAGAGTTTCATCTCCAGAAGTTTTGTATAGCTCTTTTTTTTCTCTGATCTACTGCATAGTGTTATAAACTCATGCCTTTTAGAGACTGTCATATTCCTCAGTAAGATAATTAGATTGTTAAATGACAGTTTTGTAAAATCAAGTGTTCATAAGCCTACATGGTATCTACATAATAATTTCAAGACAACTGATGAAAACTTACAGGAGTATTTAGAAAGGCTTATTCCAACAAACATGAGCTGCTGATTGTCAGAATAAAGTATTAATGGAGTTTGGTGTACATTTAGGAACATGACATTGTTATACGTAGCAAAAGTCAAATCAATTTACGTGCCCTTGATACGATAGCGTTTAATATATATTTAAGCAATATATCACGAGATGGAGTGCTGTTGTTCTGAATATCAGCACGGCTGTGGAGCCATAGGCAAGATGGGGCATTACTAAAGCTTGCAGTACTGAAGATATCACAGCCATGCTGATATTCACTACAACAGCATGACCTCGAATGTCATTGTTTTTATACAACAGTTAAAAATCACCATTTATTAGCAACAGATTATGGATTATTATTTTTCTCCACTGACACATACTGTATCCTTCCATGACTGGCAGAACTAACTAACCGGAGCTGGCAACTGACAGAGGTGAAAAAAGGTTTTAAATCCTTATGCAGCGAAAATGTGAGGAGAATAAACCATAGTGGTGGTGGACAGTCCTTTTTTCTCAAGATTTACTTTATATTTCCACTCATCCTACTTTAGAGGAGCAGCTAAATTAAGGGTTTATCCCAAATAGCGTAAAATGGAAAGCTGGTGTGCTAGGACGTACTGTACAATCCTTTGTTCTACACACAAAGTTGTGCCCTTGATCAGGGGTTAGAGAGGGATTTGGGATATATTAGTGCAAGGGTGGTTTTGAGGTATTACATAATAACTGTTGCACCAGAGCCAAATGCCATAACCTTATAAGATAAGGCTTATACTTGTTGTTGTCAGTTATGTATGTTAAAGCCAATCACGTACAGTACAGTACATGTCATGTAGGTGTCATGCTTATGTAGCCTTATGAACCCTGTTATTACATAAAATGTTTCCAAATACATTAGTAAAACGCTACTGTAGTATAGTACAGCAGGAATAGTAAAGTATTCCTTAGTCTCTCACATCCCTCCAAAAATTATATACCCCACATCCCTCCAAAAATTATATACCCCACATCCCTCCAAAAATTATATACCTCCCCCCCCCCAAAACAATATATACGGTGTCAAATTACGCGTGCACACACATAACGACAGGCTGAAACAGAGAGTGAGAGAGAAAATGGATCTTTAACCTCTCTAATGAGACTTTCTTTTGCTTTACACGCGTGCACATGTGTGTTATAAGAAACAGTACACGCGCGCTGTACACACACGCTTACAAACACAAAATAAAATATGTTTTACGCACACACACATGGTCACAGTGTTATAGTAAACAGTACACGCGTGCACGGATGTTGATTATACCAGTAAGAGACGAGCACTAAGACCCAGCAGGGGAGACGATTACCCAGAATTCCGCAGCGAAAGAGAGAGAAAAAACATTGGCTCAGTTGTGATGACGTGACACTCGGTGTCAAAATAAGAAGCGCATGCGTGATACATGATACTCGGTGCTCGTAAACCAAGACTTGCGCATTTTTCAAGTGAAAATTTATTTAAAATCTTTGCTCGTCTTGCGGAACACGCGCAAACCGCGTTACTCGCGATCCGAGGTTACACTGTATATAATATATGCGTTTCTGCATTTTGGCGCTCCATGTTTAAATTGTTTAAATAATTTGATCAAACTGCTTTATCTTACATAATTTCCATTCATCCATCTACTGTACCGTAGGATCCTCTGTGGTCCCACTAGAGACCATGGAGGCTAATGGTGACCATTGTATATAGTTCCATTTTCACAACCATGGTAGGACCTCCCGTCAACATTCACACATGCATTGACACACTACGGGAACGCCTATTAGCCCAATCTGCATGTCTTTGGACTGTGGGAGGAAACCGGAGGAAACCCACCTAGCATGGGAAGAACATGCAAACAGCATGCACACAGACCTCGAGGTGGGGATCGAACCCCGGACCCTGGAGGTGCAAGGCACTACACCACCGTGCCGTCATCATAGATAATTTACAATCCATATATTATTTGTTTGGTTGTTTTTCATTATAAAAACACAAATAAAGAGAAAAACATTTGTTTCCAGAACCAAAATGAAAAACGGATAATGAAAAATGGAAAAAAAAGAAATAAAATGGATAACAAGCTCTCAATTTCCCCTTTTTTTTATTGAACACAAGTGGCCTGACCCAGAAGTTGTGCTAGATAATGTGTTTTTCTTTTTATTACTACTTCATTTTTTTTAACCTAAGGTGCATAGCCATTTTCATGCATCTAAAGAAGGCAAAACATATACCCCCTGAGGCTGCACAGGGCTTTTATGGGCATGACATTTAGCGTTCAACAGTGTCGAAAGCGGAGACGAGTCTCCCCGAGCTTTTACTGAGTAAACCTCGCTATGGCAATTGATAAACAATACTTATGTAAAAGCCCAAGAATAAAATGTTACTTTTTATAGTAACTACTGAAAATAATAATATATTATCGTTATGGAAAGGTAATAAGTAATACTAATACATATTAGTAACTAATACATATTTTTTAATTACTTAATTACATAATGACTTTTTATTAGTAACTAGCACAACACTGTTTACAATACATTGCAATCGTTCCTCTCCGTAGGGAACACATGCAGGTTTATCACAAACCCAAGTACGAGGCCAGGTTTTCACTTTCCTGGCAGGTTTTAGAAACTAATTAGGAAGTGTTCTCAATTCTGTGTTATGATGAAAGCAGGCTTCTGTCAGGTTTAAAGCATTGCGTGTGTGTCCGTCAGCCTTGCAGAAGATTGCATATAGTTATGTCATTATCTTGCTACAGTAACTTGTCTACCCATAGATGATATGATCGTAATTATAATATTGTTATAATCAGTGGTTAGCACTGTCGCCTTGTACCTCTAGGTCCTTGGAGTGAATGGTGTGAATGGTGTTTTCCTAACCTGGGTACAATGAATTAATTATCATGGACATACTGTACGAGTACCTACTGTATGTCAAGTAATTAGTTGTAATAAGTTGTTAGGGCTGGGATGCTAGTACACCACTTAATCATGGCACTATCAATAAAATAATAGGATATCTAATATTAATATTAATAAACAATTTTAGGATGTTAATAGTCTTTATTGGTTTGCCAGGCCTAGTACTAGTAGTAGTTAAGACCTTTCATTAAGACCATATAATAAATGAATTAAATTAAGGATTTATATATGAAAAATCAAATATTGCAGGCTTCATATTACAATTGGCTCAGGTTATGCAATATAAGGTAGTTATACATTAAGGTAGTTATAATTATTAATGATACATTTTTAATGGGGTACTTAAGTACATTTATGACTCCTACAATAAAACTGTCTCTGATCTATTTAAACACTAGCTACAGGATCAACATTTATAATTTTCATAGTTTGTGTTTCATATGAGAAAAATATGATAAATGAGTAGACCTATGGTTAGTCTCTTGCATATATATATATATATATATATATAAACAAAAACAATAAGCCATCGTCATCATTTCCATTGACATTTAGGCATTTGGTAGACGCTCTTATCTAGAGCAGCTTACAAAAGTGCTTTGAAGTTTCCATCATTGAATAGATCCATACACAGGGTTACTAGTGGTGTGGAGTGGGGTGTGATTAGAGCTGAGAGGTAAGTGGGTGCTGGGCTGTTTTTAGTTTCGTAGGCAAAGCATCATTGTTTTAAATTTGATGCGGACGTCTACAGGAAGCCAGTGCAAGGCGTGGAGCAGTGCACTCAAGCTGTGAAGCTTCATTCTGGATCAGCTGCAGAGGACGAATGGTGGACAGACGCCGACCTGCCAGGAGTGAGCTGCAGTAGTCCAGTCGTGAAATAACAAGAGACTGAACAAGCACCTGAGTTGCTTGTGTGGAGAGGAATGGGCGAATTCTTCTAATGTTTTACAGAAAAAATTGACAAGAACGAGTAAGGTTAGCACTGTGTGGGGAAAATGACAGCTGATTGTCCAGAGTTACTCCCAGGTTGTGGGCAGTGACTGTGTTATTCACAACAGATATGCTATAGCAAGCTAGCCGAATAAGCATTTCGTCTTCTAGTTACTATGTCCACTGGTGTTTTGCCTAGGCTCCCCCACTTTTCTGCTTCGTGGAATGTTTGAATTGTATCTATGCCTTTAGATTTTAGCTATATTCACCTTTCTTCAGTTCTATAAGCAATGTGATGTCTGAACTAGGGCTGCACGATATATCGAAAAATTATCGTTATCGCGATAATGGTATACGCGATATCTGTATCGCAAAGAGTTGCGATAAATGAAATTTAATTT
>JAQMYG010000013.1:12579067-12599428 GCA_030014215.1 Clariallabes teugelsi
GACAAAAGACTGCAGCTCAGTAGGCCGGGGAACTGGACCTTTCTCCCCGAGACCGTGTCTGCCCAGATGTTACACTGTCCAGGGTGTACCGCCCCTTGTGCCAGAGGTTTATGGAGTTACATTTTTTATACAGTAGGACAAGCAGCATAGAAGATGAATGCATAAATGAATAAATGAATGCATTTGACTTTGGATTGAAAGGTTACAGTATGTTCTTGCCTCAAAAGACTTGACTTTAAAGAAGATTATTTGTGACCTGATTTCTGACATGACTCCTGATGTTAAATCTAAAATTACGTTAAAATGATTTATGATTCCAAAGCACATAATTTGTGACTTAAGTCTGACTTTAAGAATGATAGTTTGTTACTCAACTCCGATATCAAATCATTAAATTATGACTGTATGACTCTGATTGTAACGCTTATGATTCATCACTTGAATCTGATTTCAGTGTTTATGATTCATAATTTGATCCTGCCTTAAAAGCTTTTGATTCTTAACTTGACTTTTCCTTCCAAAACATTTGTCCTGTGACACACATCAAAGCCTGTTATTTCTGACTCAACTTTGACATCAAAGCAACCTGACTCTGACTTCAAAGCTTCCGATCAGTGACTTGACTCTGAATGTAAATGTGTAATGATTCATACCTTGACTCTGACTTAAGAGCCTTAGATCTGTGACTTGGCTCTATTTTAAAAGCTTATGATTCATCACTTTGGTCTGAATACAAAGCTTATGATTCATCACTTTAGTCCGACTTTAAAGCTTATGATTTATGATTTTACTCTGCCTTGAAATCCCTGCCTCATCACTAGACTTGCTTTAATGCTTATGCTTTGTGACAAGCGTCTGACTTCAAAGCCTGTTATTTGTAACTTAAATCTGACTTCAAAGCATATGATTCGTGGCATCGACTTTTTGTTTAATTTTGTTTAAACTCGACTCTGACTCAGTTCAGAGTTTATGATTTAGATTCTGGCTTTAACTCATACGAGTGTGTAAGTCCAAGATGAGTTAAGTAACTCAGAACAGTCAGGCAAGATTACACCTTAGGACTCGACAAACGATTCATTAGACACCTCACTGGTTTTAAAGACTTTTTATGTACACTGTGTTAGAATGGTGTTTCCCTATGCATGGGATGGAGAACGGGATGTGTGTACTGTATGTGCGGTTGTGCGTCTGTGTGTTTGTGACTAGTGTGACTAGCGAATCTCAAACGTGCTAGAAATATTGCTTCCCTGACATTTCTATCTTTATAGCATGAACAAGCGTGACAAACACATGTGTGAATTTCCAAATCAACAAATCGCTCTGAACTGTTCTCAAAAAGCTGTCAACGCAGCCACCACTGTGTGTGTGTTCTCATATAATTTTGCGAGTGGGTGTGCTAGTGTGTGAATTTGGCAGGAAGCAGAACAGAGTAAGGGAATGCTTGGAAAAGGACGAGGAAAATAAATAATAAAGGATATATATATAAAAAATATCCTTCTATCTGTATGGCAGACAGAGACAGAGCAAGAGCTCCCCTTTGTGGTTAAAAGGATCATAACACCAGTTTGAGTTGAAAGTCACATACAATATGATGTCATGTTATTGTGCGCGTGCGAGTGTGTGTGTCATAATGTGCATACATGTTACAAAGGACAGAGGTGTCAGCAATCATCCGCGTGTCCTTTGTCTCCTATACAGGCCGTCACTAAGGAAAAGAAATGAGACATGGTGCATTCAAACTGCTTTTTGACTTAGTAGTTATTATAATCCATCGATTGCTTATTATAGGTTTTTAACATCTGGTCACATAAGCAGTAAATGTTCACTCGTCATATTTTCATGCACCTTAAATGCTTCCTTAATGGCAGCGAGGTTGCCAAAACCTTCATAGGCGTTAACCATTACTGTGATATGACAAATAAATTCAATACTAAACATGGGAACCCCAAAACAGGTGAAAAGATATGCTAGTTAAAGTAATACCAAAACATAACTATATTTATATTATGATTTCATTTATAGTATATATAGTATATAATACAGTTATAATATAAATTAATAAGTTAATTATATATATATACTGTTAGGCCCATAAATATTTGAAATTTTTAATATTTTAATAAAAAATTTTTTTTACCTGTGTACATTATCCTAGTGGGTTTGAAAAAAAAAAATCATAATAATAATAATAATAATTATTATTATTATTTTTATTATTATTATTATTATATATATATATTTTTTTATATCAAACCCACTAGGATAATGTACACAGGTAAAAATAAAAAAAAGTATATTAAAATATTAAAAATTTAAATATTTATGGACCTAACAGTATTATATAGATTATATTTGTATTCTATATATAATTAACTTATTAATTATTATTATTATTATTATTATTTTTAAGTTAATTATATATATAATACAAATAGAATCTATATAATACTGTTAGGTCCATAAATATTTACATTTTTAATATTTTAATATTTTTTATTTTTATTTTTACCTGTGTACATTATCCTAGTGGGTTTGATATAAAAAATAATAATAATTAAAAAAATAATAATAATAATAATTATTATTATTATTTATTTATTTATTTTTATTTCAAACCCACTAGGATAATGTACACAGGGAATTTTTTTTAATTAAAATATTAAAAATTTTAATATTTATGTATATTAATATTTTTTATTATTATTATTATTATTATTATTATTATTATTATTATTATTATTATTATAAATAAACTATAAAGTAATCAAAGTGCAGATTTTCAGCTTAAATTTAAGGGATTTAAGGAAATCATTTAGAAAATACACCCATTTATTTTCTATGACATTTATTTTAGGTTCATTCTTTAGGATATGGAATTCACTGAGCAGTCCTGATGCAATATTAACTTGTACAAAGATGATTGGAAGGGAAGAGTACATGGAAGAACAAAAAGGGTTCATGATCCAAATCACACCCAGTCCTCTGTCAATCATGCTGGAGGCAGTGTTAAGGCCATGGGCATGTCAGTGAGGTTTCTTGATGTTGTGACTACTGAAAGAAGTAGAAGGATGCATCCAGGAGTGTATAGAGCTATAGTCTTAAGTCAAATCCTCAGGCAAAACTTATAGGACAGAACGTACCCAATACAGATGCATAATGACCCAAAACATCCGGTGAAAACACCCCAAGAGGCAAATAAATGGAATGTTCTTAAATGGGCAAGTGAGTCACCTGACTTCAACTCAGTAGAGCATGCTTTTCACTCCCAAGGCAGAAAGACCAACAAACAAGCAGCAGCTGAAGGTGACTGCAGTAAGGCCTTGGTAAAACACCTCCATGACAGATTTCCAGATTTTTAGGCGGTCATTGATCAAATATAAAAAAATAGTCCTGATATTTATGACTGTTAACTTTTGAGGATGGAGGGGTTTGTAGCTAGATTATTTCATTTCAGACTAATATTGACAGTGTACAAAAAAATGCATTAACTGTCCAAATACTTATGGACCTGACTGTATACTGTATCTAGTCCTACCAATAAAAGATTTAAGACTGAACAATTCTCCAACTGAACAATTCTCAAAAACTCCACACAAAAGTTCACACCGCTGGTACATATTGTCTTCTATTGATTTTTCCGTAGAGGCTTTTAGCCCAGCGGTACTCCAGTTTATTTGAGCGGCAGCAAATATCAAACTAGTAAATAGCCTAGCAACGAATACTGTAAATATGTGAGATGTGTACTTTCATATCAAACAAACAACACTTCTATTGTATTATTGGTTATCCAAGACAGAGAGAAATAAAATCTTTTTTTTTTTTTTTGGGACGCTCGAAACAGTATGACGTCAGTTTCGACTGAATAATTTATATAAATGGAAAATTTCACCTACGATGAAATGGTGTTTTTGTTCGCTTATTTCTGTTTGCTTTGCATCTCTCAGCAATCCCTGATGAATCAGAGAGGGAGAGAATTGGGTGTATGCTTCTATCGCATTTTGTTTAATCCTCTCATACTATATAATGCCACAAGTTTAGCATTCATCATAATGTCAGGTATGAATAATTAAGTGAAGAGTCTTTGTTTTGGTAAAAAAAAAAAAAAAAAAAAAAATTATGAATAATTCTAGTTTCGTGTTTTATCAGAAATTACATACAGCAAACAAATGTTTGTCCATGTGGGTTAAAGTAGTAAAATCAGCACATTTACGCAAGGAATTCTTCATGGACTGTACTATAGTTTATTATTAACATTACAGCATTTGGGCCCTTGAGTAAGGCCCTTAACCCACAATTGCTCAGATGTACATTGAGATAAAAATGTAAGTCAGTCTGAATAAAGGACTTACATTTTTGTCTCATTCTACATCTGAGCAGTTGAGGGTTAAGGGCCTTACTCAAGGGCCCAACAGGGGAAACTTGGTAGCAGTGGGGTAGTCCAACCTTAACCACTGAGCTACCGCTGCCCTACAGTTATTATATCACTGTACCGCTGAATTCTCCAATCTGATTGGTCTGAAATGCATTCTGATTGGCTAGGAAAATTCACTTCCCCAAAGGGATGTTTGGGGCGGGGGGCGGTCCATTTATAGCTTCAGACACTAAAACAGCACGTTTGGCAAAGGAGTGAAACAGAAAGAAATTCAAGCAACCAGAATGCAGGATCTGAGTTGTATTTCAGCCGGAAAAATTAAAGAAACATTTTGGAAATCTCTAAGTAATAACTAAATAATAATTTCAAATAATATCTTGTTTTTGCTGCATCCCACATGTAAATAAGTATAATTTTTGATGGATACAAATAATTTACAACTCATTCTTTAATAAACAAAGGAAAAAACTCTTTGTGTTAAAAAATGTGGTATAAAAAAAAAGATGTAATCTAAAATTAGTTTTAAAAAAAATTCCCTTATTGATTACTTTCCCGTAACAGCATGCGGCATCGTGTTTTATTCTTTACATAACACATAATTGCATTATATCGGAGTTTATTAGTGTAAATGAGTACAACATGGAATTGGAAAGCAAATACAGCTAATGGTCTCCGTGTGTGGGTGTGTGTTGTAATATTAAATGCTAATTAAAGAGAGAGAGAGAGAGAGAGAGAGAGAGAGATCATGTTTCTGTAATATAATCTCGAAGGTTTTATACTAGGCATATGTAGCTACAGATTTTTTTTTTTTTTTTAAAGATTTTACAATTGTATATTAGGTTTCATTACTGCTTCGGGGACAGTATTCGTACATTTTATGTACAAAATATTGTCCTTTATTTATTTATTTATTTTTAATCATCTTTACGATCATGGGCAGTTACATTTTGGGAGATTTTAGCTGAGCGTTATAAACAGAACTGTTTGCATCCAGTTTAAACAAGGACTTTTCAAGATTTCCTCTGATGGGAGAACTTTGCAAATCAAAGCAACCATTTCTATAACGTGTAGTTGTCTAGTTTTAATTGTGGCCGATCACTTTTTTTCTTAATTTTGTTATTCTTCCTTCAGTAGTTGGAGATGTCAGCTAAGATGTCTAGAAGTCTATAGTCCAAACTTTAGTTGATGACACGCCACGCCCACATGATTTTTTACTCTATATATTTATACCTCCAGTCCAGAAGAAAATTACCTTAAAAAAAAAAAAATGTATATAACGTACTGTGCAAAAGTTTTGAGCCAATCCTTATTTCTTCATATTTTGCTCCCAAAGAGCCTGAGTTTATGCATTTTTAATGTGTGCTTGAAAAATATTTCTCCTAAGATACTGGTGATGAGTGTTTGGAAAAGATGAGAGGGGAAATGAGGTTGCTGTTTTTGATTTTTTTTTTTTAAATTTGTATCTTTAGGCACTTTGCAGCCTGTCAGGATAAAACATTTGTTCCCATTTCTTAAACTAAATGAATGATTTTTTGAAAAATAAATAAATACCTTCAATTCTATTTAATATAACAAAATGCACAGTACTGTATGTGTTATGATTGTGCTAGGTGCAAAAAAGGAACATTTTATCTACTGTACAGTAGTGCAATTTAATTAAGCTTAATTTTGCTATTATATTCACTTATGCAAGGGATATGCTCTGCATGCTGTATAATTCCTGAATACAAAATGTTAATTTATTAAAATGGAATAAATAAATAAATAAATAAATCTTCAATTTGCTCCGCACTCGCCTTATCAGTCTGCTGATATACAGTACAGTATATTGAGTACATTTGTGTGGATGTCCTTTTTTCTCTCTTTTTATAAGAATACTCGGTTTTGTTAATGTTTTTCCACAAGTTTATTAGACTAATATGGAACATGAAATGAAATGTCCAGACTAATACATATGAAATCATTTTTGTACAATATACTGTACTGTACTGTATAATACAATATGTTAAAAAAAACAACAGAATTATAGCACTAAGCATGTTTCGGACATGACATTAAGTCTTCTATCCAAATCCTCATATTTAATCCTAACAGTTGTTCATAACCATCCTCCTAGTAACCTCTGTATATGCATTAAAAAAAAACCCAAGCAACTTGTTTATTCCCTTTATCACTTACTCCTTATCAAAGCTAATCCACAACCCTGTCGAGGCACAACCTGACCATGCACGGGTCATGTCCGTTTAGAGCGTGTCCTCCATTTTGTGGCTGCATGTGCGCTGTGTGTGGCTCCAGATGGCCGCTGTCGCTCTCTCTCTCTCTCTCTCTCTCTCTCTCTCTCTCTCTCTCTCTTTTGTCACAGGAGGGCTGTAAGTAGAGGCTCAGGGCTCTAATTTCTACAATCTGAAAGAGGGATGAGGAGAGGAAGAGAGTCATTACGATGGGGGGAAAAAACGAAAAAAAAGTGTGTGGAAGGCAAGTCACATCCGCCATGAGGAAAGGAAATGAGAGGGTCAGAGAGAGAGAGAGAGAGAGAGAGAGAGAGATTGAAGAAAGCAAAAGGCACCCAGCAGATGTTTCTCATCATCACCGAAATGTCACAAATGGATGTGTATGTGTGTGCGAATGTCTGTGGGGCGTACTGAATATTCACAATCTGTGTACAGTTGCAGGTGCATCACTACTCTTTCATTTCGCCTCCTCCTGTGTTTAATGAATATGCATGAAGAGACGATGCGTCCGCCACCGTCCGCATGTTTTAAGTCGGGGTTTTGCGCTTGCTGTCTGTGTGTATAAACATCACATCTATCCTTGCTGATTATTTCTCCCCCCGTATGATCTTGGATGCGTATTTATTATCTTAAGATTGTCATGTCATACTGTAGCGACGTCAAGCTTTTAGTATGCGGCGCAGGTTACATGACTTAATTGGATTTCCTGTAAGTTAGAATAACATTGAGATCACATTAAGTGACTGAATAACATTTCAAACAAAGCTTAGTTCCGGGCCACTGATTTGATTAGTTAAGCCACGTTCAAAAAATACTTATGTTTACACAATATTATCCATTTTATGTATAATATAAATGGCTTATTCCAGTCTCGGGGTCTGTATGCATGGAGTTTGCATGTTCTCCTCGTGCTTGATGGGTTTCCTCCGGGTTCTCCGGTTTCCTTCCGCAGTTCAAAGACATGCAGATTAGGCTAATTGTCTTTCACGAATTGCTCGTGTGAATAGGAATGAAAAATGGGAATAAATACAGTGGTCGCCAATGGCCTCCAATAGACTTTAGGCTTTATACATTCCTGCTCTAGTTTACAAGGTGGCTTAGTGGCTAGGCTTGTCACCTTGTGTCTCCAGCGTCCGGGTTTAATTCCTGCTTCGGGGTCTAGGCTAATTGGCATTCCCATATTTGTTCATAGTGTGCGAATGAGCGTTTGAATGTTAAAAAAATAGAATGGTCACCACTGGCCTCCACAGCCCCGATGGATGGATGGATGGGTGGATGGGTGGATGCTAGCTTAGTTCAGTGTTTTTGTTTTATGAATCATTATATTAGTTTAATAGACTTTAGGCTTTTATATATTCTTATGGGCACTGGTGGCTCAGTGGTAGGTGTTTTGCCTGCCATGTGGAAGGGTTCGATTCCCAGCCAGTGCCCAAACCCCCCAGCCACTGGATGCAGTGCCGGTCCCAAGCCCGGATAAAATGGGAGGGTTGCGTCAGGGCATCCGGCGTAAAACCTGTGGCAAGTTGTTGTGCGGACTGGATATTCCGCTGTGGCGACCCCTTGCCGGGAGCTGCCGAAAGACCAACAACAAGGCTTTTAAATATTCTTGTTCTAGGTGACACGGTGGCTTAGTGGTTAGCCTTGTCACCTTGCGTCCGGGTTTAATTCCTGCCTCGGGGTCTGTGTGCATGGTCTCCCCATGCTTGATGGGTTTCCTCCAGGTTTCCTCCAAAGACATGCAGATTGTGTAAAGCTGCTTTGCGACAATGACAATTGTTAAAAGTGCTATACAAAAATTTTTATTAAATTGAATTGAATAGATTCAATAGGCTAATTGGCGTTCCCAAATTGCCCATAGTGTGTGAATGAGTGTGTGTGTATGGATGGATTGTCACCCCATCCAGGGTGTACCCCACCTCGTGCCCGAAGTCTCCTGAAATGACGCTGTATAGTCGACGGGTGAGATTCCTGTTCTTTGCTACAGCAGGTTGATACTTTTAGCATTCTGGCAGTCTTGTGGTCTCAATCTTTGTGGCCGTGTTTTCCTTTTTTAAATTTTTTTATTCTAGCCCTACTAGCCTTGTGTTTTTTGTACACTCTTATCTGTGCTACTTTTGCATTCAGGTATTACAAAGATGATATTTTCCACTTCACTTTAATATTTATTGAAATCCCTCGTAATGCATTCACTCCACTTTGTTAATCCATTACAAATAGTCTGTTTGCTAGTGATTGAAACGATCGGTGAGTATGTAAAGATGAATGCCGCTGTAATCGGATTTAACAAGCTCTTCCTCGGTGCTTGTTCAGTCGATGAGATTTATTTTTTTTCCCGTCTGACATTTCGACAGTGTAAAGCCAGATAAAAACTAAAGCTGCTCCCAAATATTAGAAGTAGATTATGACTTTTTATGTACGAGTGTGTGAGTGTGTGTGGGTGTGTACAGCCATGTAAGATGTAAGTACGAGTCTTTGTTTATTAGCTAGCTCCTTTCAGGGAAGCGCGCGTTTAAATTTCACTCCACGGCCCACAGGCTCAAGATGTTCTATCAGCTGTTCTTTAGCAGCCTAATTTGTTCTCCTGTCCTATGCGGCCCCTTTTGCTCGACAGCGGAATATATCAACCCCCCCGAACCTGGCTTCTGTGCGAAATTCCTCTTAAATGTTTTTTTTCCCCCTACATTCGTTAACATGTATAATGTAGCTCTTTAAGCTAGCGCAGCAGTCAAGCAGTATGAAACATGCATTAAAGTTCAGGGGTGATGGAGGTATCAAGCAGTGCTGTAGCTGACATCTCTCATGTGTGGTAATTACTGCTGAATCTGGATGATACGAGAGCCTGAAGGTATAAGAGAAATGGTTTTGTTTGATTCTTTCCATGTTTCATGGGGCTGCTCAGTGAGTTAAGTGTAAATGTTGCATTAATATTTATACGAGGAAAGTTATGCTTATTCAGGGAATTCAAAGAAATTTTTCATAAGGTGGTGAAGGGGGAGCAAAAAATTTTGGCTAAAAGGCGGTGTTTACTCATTCACTCACTCACTGTCTACAGCGCTTTATCCTGAATGAAGAGGCAAGGGGGCCTAGAGTCTATCCCTGGAGACTTGGGGTACGAGGGGGGTATACCCTGGACGCACAATGAACAATCTGGGACGCCAATAAGACTAATCTGCATGTCTTTGGATTGTGGGAGGAAACCAGAGTACCCGGAGGAAACCAACCGGGAATCGAACACGAAACCTAGAGGTTCAAGGCGACAGAGCTAACCACTACACCACTGTGCCACCTATTTTACTTTCTAATCTAAAATGTAAAATTTTATATTCATTAACGAAATCAAATTTATACTGTATGAACAGAGAACAAAAATCATACCATGAGGTCCAACAAAGGATCATCTGTCTCCCTGTCTCCATCTCTCTCTCGATCACCCCCTGCTTCGGTCCCTCACTCTGCGTCAGCCTGCACCCTCATCTTCATCTCTAACAATTTCAACCAATTTCTACTTCTTTCTCTCATTTCCTCATTTCTTTCCTCTCCATCCTCATCTGTCTCCCTTGGCCTCTTCTGCCTACTTACTACCTACTCCTTCCATGTCTTCGTCCTGCCCAGACTTCAGCCGGCGATATTTTAAGCAAGTGGTTCTCAACCCTGGTCCTGGAGGACTTCCTACCCTGCACATTTAAGTGTTTTTCCCTGATCTATTACAACCACTTCAATTCAGAAAGGACTGTTCATTAGCTCATTAGTGAAATCAGATGTGCTGGGAACTGGGAAAACATTAAAATATGCAGGACGAGGGTGAACAACTGTCGTAAACCGTATTTTTAATTTAGCTTTTTTCATTCCTTTTCCGTTGCTGTGACCTACAGCGGGTGGCATGGTGGCTTAGTAGCTTAGTGGTTAACACGGTGGCCTCGCACGTCCAAGATCGAGGGTTCGATTCCTGCGTTGGATCTGTGTGAGTGAAGTTCGCATGTCCTCCGCATGCTTGGTGGGTTTCTCTCCAGGTACCACAGTCCAAAGACATAAAGATTAGGTTAATTGGCGTTCCCAAATTGCCCTATGTGTGTGCCCTGTAATGGCTTGGCACCCTGTCCAAGGTGTACCGCATCTTGTGCCTAAGTGGCAGTTGCCCTCCTTGCCCATGTGTACAGTACTGCATACCCACAACTGTTATGTTTCTCAGCCCATTCCCATTTCTCGACTTGGTTTTTCTGGAAAGCATTATTTAAAATGCTTTCTCAACCACCACCTTTAAACCCAAGGACTTGCCTTAAGGTTGAAAAAAAAAATCAGAAAATTATTTTATTGTTGTTTGTTTTGCTTTCCTTTGCTTCTGTTCTTTAAAAAAATAATTGCCATCAAATTAACACCATGTAATGAACCTTATTATTTAGCAGCTAATAGAACTTAATATACCACATCCTGTTATTTTCTTTGTTTTTTTTTAGTTATTATTATTTTTATGGAGCCACAAGATACTTATTCAAGGTCATGTAATTGTAATGGTTACACTGGATGCGGACTGTTTAATAAAGCTTTTAATTAGCTGTTTTGAGTCGTCAAATCAATGCGGTAATGGCAATGTTTTGGTTCGTTTAGTTCACTCGCCTGTAAAGAAAACATGCCGACAGTTTTATATGATTAGCTGAGGAATGATACTAATCAATCAATCAGCCAATTAGTCAATCAACCAATTGCGCAATCGATTATCCAAAGGCATGAGTCTTTAAGATGTTTTTGACATGATGCACATATGATTCGATAATAAACAGAATTATGTTCTTTTCCAGATCCAGGACGGCTCACGGCATCCCTGACTCCACCTCTATCTATGTTTTCACTCCTTCTTGCACGCACTTTATATATATGCTACATAGTGGATTATAATGACGTTTCTTTCCGACTTTTCCATAGTGCACTAAGACAAGTGAAACGTCAAAGAAATAAAGGATTAGGACCTTAACTTCCAGGACTAGCCAATTCGAATGCTTTTTTCTTTTCCTTCTCGCTCGAACAAGCCCCACCCTCTTTTGGTCTTCCCTTCTTCTTTCTCTCTCTCTCTCTCTCTCTCTCTCTTTCTCTGTCTCTGGAGGTTGTTTTATGCTAACTCTTGTGTCTTCTTACTAACCAAACAGCTTCAAGTACTTGCAGTTTGATTTTTTTTCTTTATTTGTGTTGGTGTTTTCCTTACCTTTTGTGTCCATTTGAAATGACTAACATTGTCTCATTCACGGAATGTCGGACCATCTGTTGTTTTCTCTACTTAACTTGCCTACTTACATACTAACCTCTTTATGAAATTGTCATTCTTTTAATTGACAAACCAATCAATGAAGACATTATATATTTTAATATATAATATTTGAATGATAGTTTGTATCATTCCCTTTTTTTTAAAAAAAAAAAAAGAAAAAAAAATCAAATATATATTTAATGAATAAATAAATATATTTATTAAACATTCGATGGCCTACAACCAAATATTTTTAAAAGAAGTTTTCGGCCGAGAAAAATCTTTAGCGGAGAGAAAACGTCTCCACTAAAGAGACTAAAAAAACAACAAAATGACCTTTATTGAATTCACGGTTTGTCACTACTTTATATATTTTTTTTCTTCCCCCTCCCCTATTTTCTCCTAAAGCACTCAGGCATTGGACACGCTATGGTAAACAAACTGCATTATATGGTAGATATCATTCTAATTGTCTTCTACTTTGGTTTGCTCTGGATTTCCGTTTCCTCTTTCTATTCTGTTTGCTTTTACTGACTACACAAACTCCCATCGGTATCAAGGTAGCCGAAAAAGTAAAAATCTCCACATTTTATTTCTTTCTTTCACCTTAATTATAATAGCTGTGTTCTGCTTTTCATCCATTTCTTTTGTGTTTTTCTGCATGTCATCTGCTACCCTAAACTTGCAAGGTCCAAATATGTGATTAAATATAAATATCTGCAAAATTAATAGTATTTTAATTCAGTTAAAGGCTCTACATTTTGTTCTCTCAACAACAACAGTTACACTGCTTAAGAAAAAAACAGCTCATGTATGATGACTCTGGTGGCTGGCAGTAAGACAACCAACCAACCAATCAAATAATCAACCAACCAAATAATCAATCAACAAACCAACCAACCAATCAATCAATCAATCAATCAATCAAATAATCAACCAACCAACCAACCAAATAATCAACCAACCAATACCTCAACCGAACAACCAACCAATCAATCAATCAATCAATCAACCAACCAACCAACCAACCAACCAAATACTAAATGTAATTTAAACTTTTACTCTACTGCATCGTACAGGAAATATTAAAGTACATGCACATCAGTACGTAGCTTGCAAACAAGAAGCCAAAATAGATCCGCAGCAAGATGCTGAGTTGTTAGACCTGTGCCATCCATGGCCGTTTTTTAAAAGAATTTCTTGAGACAATAGGTTAAATAAATATATAACTAAATAAATAGCATTTTTTTTTTATTCGCCATTGAATTTGAAAAACATATTACTATTACTCAATTACTAGGTTGGATTAGTTGCTGATTGTCAGCTTTAACTGTCAGGATGGGATATTGCTATGAAACCCTAGTTTGTTCAAAAGCCAACACCCGCAATTATCGAGATCAAATATCTTTCGGTTATGGACAGTTTCATTTGGACTAGGCTTGTCACAGTAATTAAACTACAATTGTCCAACAATAAAAGTGTCAAACAGTTAGTCATTAAAATGTTCCCTATTGACGGTTTCTTATTTAAACATACTGTATAGTAGAAAAAATACAGATACAGTAAGAGAACAGGACATCACCGGATGTACAGTAGACTGTACAGCTGCGATCCAGGCTTATAATGGAGCAGTACAGAACAACTTCTGCTGCCTACCCTGCCTGCCTTCTAACTGTTTGACACCAGACCAAGAAAAATTAAATAAATAAATAAAGATTCTCCATCAACTGGGTTATGAATTATGTCCTCGCAAATGACAACATGTCTTTTGGCACGCTGACTTATGAAGATCGTTGCTCCCTGTGACTGTGCATGCAGCCTTGTCCTTCCATCTGTTGGTGTGTTACAAAACTAGTCTTGAAACTTTTTGATACCACCTCATATTTAGTTATAAATATTTAATCGTTATTTCAAACTTTATTACCAAAATGCAAATTTAAAACTTTATTTATAGTAAATGATCTCTCGTAGTCCAGCTGAAGCCCACACTTTTGTGTGTTTCTAAATTGTCAATTAGATTTAATCAATTTACTAGGATATTCCAATCTTTACCTCAAATATTACCAAATATACAGTAGTCACATAATATTCTGCATCCATAAATGTTGGTTTCTTACTGCCTGACATCAAATTCATGGCATGACCTTGCGTAATACAGTATCACTAACCCTAACACAAAACACCCTACCTGGCCTTATTATCTCTGCATGCACCAGAAATTCCTTAAACGTCTTTTGACAGTCAGCTACATAACCTCCAGTTATGAATATATATGTAAATGTATATACAGTACATACAAGTATCTGTATCTGTATATACAGACAGACGTTTCTTTTATGCGCATGTATATACATTAAGTGTATACAATATATCTACGTACATGACAAGAACTACTAAATAACGACGAATAACGACTTCATCTGAATTTTGCTAAAGAAAGAAAAAATCAGAAAAAAAGAAGTTAAAGGGAAAGTACTTTTCTTTTACAGTTGAGTGTATTCATTTGTACACAACATAAGGTTTGAACAATAGGACTATTGAAAAAAACACATGTATTTGTGTTCTGTTCTGTTCAGGGCCTCTATTAGAAATGCATTCAGAAGCTATTGTTGTGCTCTAAGAGATATATTTAGGAAGTGGTTCGAATAGTATACTTGGTGTTCACTGTGATAACAAAAGTCTTTCCCTCTTTCTTCTATTTTTCTTTAAATTAGACTTAGCGTTCAGAATAAATTTTTATAGTTTTTATCGTTATATGCATTATTCGAGTTTTTCCCCATTGTTGTGTTTTGTGTAGCATGGATTCTCAGATTTTCATACTACCTTTACCCATCTCTATCCCGTGAGGGTGTCTTTGTTGCCCAAGCCGACGATGTTTCGGCTTGCACGAGTGTTTGGATTCGAGTCCTTTGGGTTCAGTTCTGTCACCTTGCCTTATGATTAACCCATATAACCAACTAAACATCTGTGAAGCTTTCTGTTCTTTCCTGGTGCAATGGTGTGTTTTGTAGTTTTATTTTTGACACCCTTCTTCCATTGCTACTGAGTGGTTTTAGTTCCTGTTGTTGTGAGGCACTTTTTGTTTTGTTTTTTTATTTGTTAAAAAAAACCCTTGTGACTGCATGGCTTTTTCCTCACCATAAAAGCATTTTTTACATTTTATTTTGGATCGATTGCTTTCTTTCATTAATAACCTCAACAAAAAACCCCCCCAACCTTGAGATTTCTGACGAACCCGATCTGATTCTCAAATCAAATCGTACAGGATTTCTCCAATTGACTACTCCAGTTGTGTTTCTTCTAATTTTTACTAAATTTACTAAAACCTAAATCTGTTACTAATACAACTGTTTGAACCAGACCTTTGTTATAACTGTACTAACAACCATTTTTGTGTCTGACTTTCCCTTACTTACTAAAGTACTAACCGAACTCCCTCATCCCTCAACCCAATATTTCGACACTTGTACATATTTCCCCCATTTAAAGTCCCTCTTGGCCTTTATCTTGTTCACCTCTTTTTCTATTCAAAGCCCCTAGTTTTATTTACATGGCTAGTTCAGTCTGCTCAATAGTTTTTTTTTTACTTTGGAATGATCTTGGAATCATGCTTGACTCAGCTGTGGAGGACCATCTGTCTTTCTAAAGTCGGGAGAGAAATTGCGGGTTGTCATCGAGCTGCCAGCCACCTGTGCAAAGATTCATGGTTAAAATGGCCGCGCCACCAATGTATGCCAATTTATACCAATGTGCGCCAAGATACTTAAATGTACACTGGAATGCGTAGATGTACACTGCTGTACTGTATATTGATGTACTGCCAGTACATCAATATATGCCTATGTTTACATTGATATACACAGTTATACAACACTGTATATTGATATATAACAATGTTTATTGACATACAGCAGTGTACACCATTGTAACGTCAATCTACAGTATGTTAATGTGCAGTACACTGGTGTACACCAATGTACAATAATAATGTATACATACACCAATGTACAAATTTTAATTTTGCATTACTTTGAAAGTGCATTTCCTTTTCTTGATTAAGTGTAAACAGGTTTTTGTCCAACATAGTGGTGGTTGAGGTAAGTAGAATCAATGCTGTGTGGATTTAGTTCAGTTTGTGCTACATTGGTAAAAGTGATTTTTTGCCTATCATTATAGGATTCACATCTTAGTCAAAAATAGGCAGACAGTACCGTTCCATTTACGTTAGCACAGTACCCATAAGAAATCTTTTTATGGTAAACTATATTACTTACAATAATATGCCATGGCAATACCGTGGTACCACTGACGTTACCATGGTTGGCACTATACAGTAGGACCTAATATACAGGGTGGGCCATTTATATGGATACACCTTAATAAAATGGGAATGGTTGGTGATATTAACTTCCTGTTTGTGGCACATTAGTATATGTGAGGGGGAAAACTTTTCAAGATGGGTCGTGACCATGGTGGACATTTTGAAGTCGGCCATTTTGGATCCAACTTTTATGTTTTTTCAATAGGAAGAGGGTCATGTGACACATCAAACTTATTGGGAATTTCACAAGAAAAACAATGGCGTGCTTGGTTTTTACGTAACTTTAACGTTTTAACGTAACCCTGTAGTACCATGGTAGGTACTGTGAAACATCAGTGGGAACCATGTTTATATTATGGCATCTACAAAATGGTACCGGAGTGGGTACATACTATGGCACATACCAAATGGTACCAAAGTGGGTATTATATGTGTTAGTACATACTACTGGTATGGTATAGTACAAGTTCTATTTTAGATACCTGCTGAACTTTGGTAGCCAGTCTGGTACCTAATAGGTACTGTGCTATTCAGCCAAGTAGTGCGTATTAATCTTTGGAAGTTACCATGACCTATAAAATGGCACTGCGTACTGTAGGTTACTATACTGTATAAATAATATATCATAATGGAACATAAACATTTATATACTGTATATATTTTTGACAGCATCCTGGTACATGTTCCATAGTACCATACTATAGTTCATTGTAGACCTACAGTATGTACCATGCTATAATACATGGACCATTGTACCAGAGTATTTACCAAGTTAGGACTATGTATTATTGTGTGGAACATATACTGTACTATATCATCAAATAAGTACCATAGTACTGTCTAATACTATACACCATGGTACACACAGGTACAGTGATAAAGCATATTGGGTGGGATTAGATTTGGTACCTATACCATGGTAAAATGTCTTATGGCCAGCTTTGTATAATACAAGGATTTTAAAGACACAGTGCTCGAATTTGAATGTACTCATTCTCTCTCTCACTCACTCCAAGTTGTACATAACATTGAAGGAGCTCTCGGTTTGATGCTGGAACTATTTCTAGTTTTAATTAGCATGCATGGATGACAGTCTTTTGTGTGCGCGTGTGCACGTGTATATAAACTGTCATTGAAACCTGAATGAACAAGTTGTTAGGTAACTTTTGAAGGATATCTTTGGTTTGGCCTCTCAAAGCAAATACTTCTTTTGGATATGCGTGGGTGGCCAGAATTTCTTTAGCATACAAATGAAAAAGGCACCTGAGGCAAGTTATGCTGTGTCTGACTTCGTTGAGCTTTACAGCTCTTAAACCTGGCAGGAGAGAGATAAGGAGAGTATGGACATGGTTTGGTAATATTTTAAGTTTTACGGGGAGAGAGGGGTGGTTAAAGTTTTCTAAAGGTGCTTTCACATATTCAGCGTTTTTGTCCGTTTGAATCAAACCCTGGTGTGTTGTCCTCTTTGGTTGAGTTTTTTTTAGAAAGGTAAGAACACAGTAGGGTAATTATACTTGCACTGCGGACCGGGAAGAAAAGAAATAATTACAAAAAAACAAAAACGACAGACCAAGACCCAGCAAGCAAACTTTCCAGTGAACTCTACTGAACCCACCTGCTGGACGTGAACCAAATGCTGCATGTATTTTGGGTTATGGAAGGTTTCTTGTAGATTCAAGGTAGGTGCAAAATGAGCCAAAGATACCATGTGTTTATATATATATATATATATGGCCTAATAAATAAAAAGAGCACTGTGGCCTCACACCTCCAGGGTCAGGGTTCGAGTCCCACCTTAGGTTTGTGTGTGTGCTTGGTGGGTTTCCTCCCACAGTCCAAAGGCATGCAGATTTCCAAATTGTCCGTAGCGTGTGTGTGTGAATTGCAGAGAATTGTGTCTCTGCAATGAATTGGCACCCTGTCCAGATTGTACCCCGCCTCGTGCCATAAGTCTCCTGGGATCGGCTCCAGGCCCCCCTGCAACCCTGTATACTGGATAAGCGATATAGACGATGAAAAAATTCATGTATAGACCCCTTAGACAACGTTTCTTTCTACATGTTAGCAAGCTTCATTATGTGCATTGTGAACAACATCCACAATGCATTGCACTCTTACTCACTCACTCACTCATCGTCGATACCACTTAATCCTGTAAACAAGGTTGCAGGGGGCGCCTGGAGCCTACGAGGCGGGGTACCACCTGAACAGGGTGCCAATCCATCGCAGGGCGAGCACAAGCACTCATTTATACACTATGGGCAATTTGGCAACACCAGTTAGCTTAATCTGCATGTCTTTGGACTGTGGTAGGAAACCGGAGTACCCGGAGGAAACCCACCAGGCACGGGGCAGAACATGCAAACTCCATGCACAAAGAGGTGAGAATTTAACCTAGCTGGGAATCAAACCGGGAGACTGGAGGAGCAAGTCGACAGTGCTAACCACTATGAGGTCTCATTTATAAAACAGTAATAAATACAATTAAAGAAAAATTCCCACCCAATGCCCAAACCCGAGCCAATGGATGCCATGCCGGTTCCAAGCCCAGATAAAATGGAATGGTTGCGTCAGGAACGGCATCCAGCGTAAAACCTGCGCCAAGTTGTTGTCCGGATCAGATGGCGACCCCTCGACGGAAGCAGCCAATAACAACCTGTATTAAGAGAATGATAAATCTACTCCTAGTGAAACTAATGCAAATGTTGTTTAAGGGATCCAGTAGAATAGAATCCAAAATTACATTTTTACTTTAACGTACTGTACATAGTTGGCAGACAGTCCTTTATTTTTTAACAATGCTAATCTTCTCCTTTTACTCAACATGATCAAAAGCAAACCATTATAAGCGATTTGTCAAATGATTTTGTGTGAGTGTGTGTGGGTAGCATTCCTGGGATTCAATAAAAGAGAGATAGATTTTTTTTTTTTATTCACTAGGCCGTAGCCATATGCTTTCTTTTTCGTCTACCATCACTTAACTGGAATCTGTTATCGCCCGGCTGGTCCGCTAAAATGAAACGTTTTGCCGTCTGGCTCATTTTGGACGCTCTTGACAATGTTATGATTACTGTGAAAGCAGTTAGTCAGTCACAGGCTATTCGAGAGTAGAAGAATGGCCTGTCAGCGCACTTTTAATATATATAAAATAGGTTCTGCAAACTTGCTGAGACCAATGCATCAATATAAAATAATTACCCCAGAACTGACAGGAGATCAATTTTCCCATATATATAAGAACGGGATTGTGACAGCAAGATGGAGAATTTTAGTCCGGCGTTATTTTTTGTCTATGCCATGTGCTTCTGCAGTGTCTTCCAGCAGATCTATGGGTGACTAGGGAGGAATTATATGACTAGTTTTCTGCAGCTGTAGTTCTATGCTGTTAGGATTCAAAATAACTAGAGGAAATGGAAAGAGCGGGTGAGGAGAGGAATGGAATAGAGTGGGAGAAAATAAGTAAGGCAAGAAGAAGCAAAAAAAAAAAAAGTGAAGGTAGGAGTTAGGGAAGAGGAAGAGAGTCATAGAGAAAATACAGTAAGTAGAGTGATGAAGTGGGGGAAAAAAACTTTAGTTTGAGCGTCATTAAGATTTGGAGTCATGAGGGTCGTGTGGTCTGATAAATCCAGGTTGACCCTTCTCCAGAGAGATGGGCGTGTCAGGGTGAGAAGGGATCCACATGAAGCGATGCACCCATCATGCATAGTGTCTACTGTACAAGCCTCTGGAGACAGTTTTATGATCTGGGGTTGCTTCAGTTGGTCAGGTCTAGGCTCAGCAACATTATGAGGCAATAAAATAAAGTCAGCTGATGACCTACTGTAAATGTGCTGAGTGACCAGGTCATCACATCTACTGTATGGAGTTTTTCTTCTCAGGCATATTTTAGGACACAAAAGAATAATTCTGGGAGCATGAGGAAACCTTCATCACACCTGAACTGGCCACCACATTGTGTGCCGTAATCAAAGTTAAAGGTGACTTATTGAATGTTTTTTTGGTCGTCTGTATATATTAAGTTCAATTTCACTGCCGACAATTAAATAAAATATACCTTCATTACTCATTTTATGTGGTAAAATTTTAGAAGTTTACTGTTCCTACAGCTAAACGAAGCATACATAAGCACATTATGACACTTGACATATATATATATATATATATATATATATATATATATATATATATTAGGGCCGGG
>JAQMYG010000013.1:12622317-12637916 GCA_030014215.1 Clariallabes teugelsi
TTGGAGATAAAGTCAGAGAGGCCAGATTGAGGTGGTTTGGACATGTTCAGAGGAGAGATTGTGAATATATTGGTAGAGGTGGAACTGGTGGACCTGCCAGGCAGGAGGTCTAAAGGAAGATCAAAGAGGAGATTTATGGATGTAGTGAGAGAGGACATGAAGTTAGTTGGTGTGAGAGATGAAGAGGATGCAGTGGATAGTGTTAGATGGAGGCAGATGATTCACTGTGGCGACCCCTGAAAGGGAACAGCCGAAAGACAAAGAAGAAGATACAAGTAAATATAGGACTTTTACTTTTACTAATATTTGCACTAGGGAATCTCTACTTCTACTCAAGTACAGGATTTGTGTACCTTGCGCATCTCTGGTCATGAGATTCCTTACTCTAGTTGTACCACTGCATGTTCTGGGTTTGGCCTCAAGTGCTAAAATACTTATTTCTTGCGGCAGTGGAAGCTCAGAGGGGTACATTTCAAACTTCTCAGCTCATGAACTTGACATGCTTAAAAGCTGGAGATCTCTTGGATTGACTTGGCCTTTTGGGTTTTGGTACCGCTTTATTTAGAACTATTTAAGAAGTTAGCTGTAATGTAATTTACTTACTTACATACATACTTACTTAATTACCTGAAAGTCCTGCAGTGCTTTAAGCCTAAATCCACACGGTGAACATTGACTCAGTACACTACACATCTTTCAATGTCAAGCAGCACCAGTAGCTGACCAGTAGGTGACACTGTAGGTTATGAATTATTTATCTGAAAACCCTGGACCTGAGGCTATATATACAAACAGCATCACTGATGAGACACGTGGCCGACGAAACCAAAAAAGACCTGAAGAGTTTCCATCGGACTGGCAGAAAAATATGGATATACAGTAGAAGCACGGAGACTCTATAAAGCTGCAGATTCTGATTATATTATTGAACAGTGTGCCTGCCTCAAGTTCATCTGTATGTTCGGAGCTGTGGTGTGACATGCTGGTGTGTCGTAGTTGGCATTTCAGAAAGTCAACACCTTCTTTCCTTGCTTCTTCCTTCTTCACACTCACACAGAGAGGCATTGTAATGCGACATATGTTCGACTCACGATGCCGTGACGACCCGCTGTCGGTGTCACCTGCCTTTTAACCTCGGCAAGGAGGTGGAGAAAGCTAGGGGGAGAGATACAGAGAGAAAGAGAAATCAAAGCTTCCTGTGCACATTTTTTATTTGCACAGGACTCAGGGTTGAGTCATGTCTCTCTGCTTGCCGTAACATACTGTCCTACAGCCCCCCTGAACATCCCGCAAGGCGATAATTAGCTACAAGACTGCACACATGGAGCAGATCTAAAATCCTAAAAGCAAAAATGTTCATCAAGTCTGATTTACTGAGAGCAATATTTAACCGAGCGATATTTTGATACAGTTAATGACTGGGGTGCTGTTCAGGACTTGCGTAAAAATACCGGGGGGTGTTTATGTCAAAAAGGGACTATTAAGTGTCCAGAATAACAAAACATACTATAGTTATTAAAGTAAAAACTAATTTTATCTCTCTATATAATCCCCTGCTACACTAATGCACTTATCCCAGCATTTCATTAGTGCTTGGATACATGATCGCACTCTCTGAAACACTGGCCTCCCAGGAACTCCTTTAATGGCCCAAACATATGGACTGTTCGGGGATGTGGCAATAACTCCTACCCGAATTCCTGTAATGTGCAAGTGGTGTTGGTGAATGATTGTGCGTTCCACTTGCTGAATGTTCACAGTGGGCTCCGAGCCACCTTGGCCTGGGATATATTGTTCCTGTTGAGGGGTCGCCATGCAGATTAGGCTAATTGGTGTTCCCGAATTGCCCGTAGTGTGTGTGTGTGTGTGTGCCCTGCGATGGATCGGCACCCTGTCCAGGGTGTACCCCGCCTTGTGCCCAAAGCCTCCTGGGATAGGTTTCAGGCCCCCTGCGACCCTGAACACAGGATAAAGTGGTATAGACGATGAGGGAGTGAGTAAGTGACAGCTAGACAAGTTGGCTTCTGTTATAAAATGAATAATAATAATGAAAAATTTTAATATAATAAAGTCCCTGTGGTATTTACATGTTGCGTAGAACCAGCGCAGAATGAAATCTTCCACTCGACAGCACTCTAACTCTAAACATTCACTATGTCATCGAACCACAGGTGTCAAGTCCCCTTTTTAAACAAACACTTAACAGACAAAATATTACAAATTCTTATTATCAAAAGGGTTTGAATCCGTCGCTTCTGATTTCCCCAGGAAGTCGTGCTGTCGTAATTACATATACTGGCTGTTTACCGCAGTCGAGAAATGCCTTTTCATGTCAACACCATTTGCATAATATTTACAGGAGTACCTGAAGATCTCATTGAGCATCAACATACAGTCAGTGTTGTCACTGCACGGCTATCTACAGTCACTATAAACAGCGTGGTGGGTTTAGTGTTTTCAGTGCGTCACTGTGAGAAGGCCATGTACTTTACACTGTCGTAGGAGGGAGAACTGAAATCATCATTTTGAAGGTTCAACTGAAGCTGAAAAGGCTGATAAAGAAGGTAAAGCACAAACTTTATTTGAATAGGCAATGTTTATAATTGATTGAGTTGCATATGGGCATTATACAAATTAAAATACCATATTGCAGATTGCATATTGTTTATGATATATAGAGTCAGCCAAAATACTGTAAATGTACATAGACACACCTCAGAAAAAGAAAAACTTGTATAAACATTTTAAAACGAAATATTGATATATATGATAATATTAATAATACTAGGCCTATATAAATATAATATACATCATCCTATTTTACTTTTACTGATATAGAAATACACTATACAGTATATATACTGTACATATTTTGATAAAAAAATATTACTGCCTTTATTTTTATTTTATTTTATAAGTGATTTGTAAAAAAAAATATTACAGTAATTTTTATTATTTTTAAGCAATGCTTGTGCTCGTCATGTGTTACAACGTCACCAGAGAGTAGAAGCAAAGTGCATTCATATATTAATAAATTCATTCGGTTTATGTTACAGTGATTTCTATCATATACAGTACAAAATAAAATTTGGAACAACACAAATAAATAAGTTTTACCCCTTTAAATACATACAAAACTGGTATGTGTGTCTGTATACTGTATATATACAGTATAACCTATATAAGTATAATAAGTATACTCTATAAGTATATAAATATAACTTAATATAAACATGTTATACAGCCAAAAAATCTATACACACTTTAGAAAAAGAAAAATAGTATGATATACATTATATATTATTATTATTATATTAATAATATAGTCATACTATTACTATCCTATTCTCATATATACATCAATATATAACATATCGTTAAATTTAGTATTAATTATTTATATATTTAAATTTCTAAATGTTTTTCTTTTTCTGAAGTGTGCTTTTTTTTTTTTGTCTGACTCTGTATATATCTTTATGTTTTAACCCCTCAGGTACAATAATTTAACAAAGAAACAAACAAATTAAAGGGAAAAAAAGGGAAAAATAAATAATTTCTATCAGTCACTACACAAATATTGGCAATGCTTTAATTGAATGAACGTAATGATTTTTTTCCCCCTCTGTAAAATAGCCATTGATGGAAATCGATGGAAAGGTTCCACATACCCCCCCCCCCCCCGCCCCCACCCCAACGCGCCAAATCGAAAGGTCGCTAAGTCAGAAGCGTCAAATTATTGGACTGCATCAAGCAAAAACTACTAAAGGAGATTTGAAATTATTGGAACTCTTCAACACATTATCAAAACCTGAAAGCATATGCTGAACCATCATGATTTAGAAAGCATTGTGGTTGGAAAAAAATCATGAGTGGAGATCACTTAAACTTAAAAGTTATTAAAAAAAAAAAAAAGGCTTGAATTTGCTAGGGAGCACAAAGATGATACTTTGGAGTAACGGAAAAGGTCGTGTGGTCTGATGAGTTCAGATCGACCCTATTCCAGAGCGACGAGCATCAAATGAAACATTACAGGATGCAGGAGGGAGGGGGGAACATGTACCATATATATGTGTATGTATATATAAAATGCAGTTTTAATATATTGTATATACATTAAACAAACAAACAGGCAAAATGTTATGTATTTCCAAACATAAAGAAAAAGAAAAAACAGCTGTCAAAACCACCAAGAGCTTGGAGTTTCAATTAAGGTGCAATTAAAAAACTTATAATTATATAGTACTGGATAATGTTTATAGTGTATATAGTCTGACCTTCTATTATTACTATTTATTTCCTGTATTATATACTTATTTTACTTTTCTTAACTTTCCTGTTTTTTATCACTGACTTTATCACTGAGAGCTTCTGCACAAAAAAAATTTTTTTTAAATAAAATAAATAAATCCAATGCACCGGTACTGTCAGTATGTGTACAAATGGCAAATAAAATCTCTTGCATCTTGCACACTTTAGATAAAACTATTCTGCATTCTTATATGGATGGAAATATACAGTCGCATAGTACTGTATGAAGAGAAATGCAGCAAAGAACATTACCGGTGGAAATAATTTTAAAAGCTGGCTTTGTGCCCAATGTGCTTTCTGCCTCTCATCCCTCTTCATTTTTCTTGCTCTGTGATTTATGATGTCTGATTGGCCAGAGTCCCACTGTAGCAGTACCAACACCTCCTCTTCATCGACTGCCATGATTCCATCTGAGAGAAGTGTTTGAGCAAAGGCCAGAATTCCCTTGACAAGTGTGACAGAACATGGTTGGTGCTCCTTATTTCACTTTCTCTGGCGAGAATGTACAAAAACATCTGCTTCAGACAGAATTGAGGAAGGAATATTAGAATTAGAAATGATTATGAATTCTTTGCCTATATTGAGTATTATGCTGACAGTGAAATACAGACCAATGGCACAATGCAATACGCCAACGCTGTAGCACTACTGTATGTACGGCCATTTTGTCACATCACTACTACTAACCAGGCTATCAGGTAATTTCATACAAAATGTTCAAAAATTTAACAGGTAATAATGCCTAATAAAGTTCCTTTTATTAGGCCACTGGCTAAGAACCCATTAAACCCATTAATACCATTAAACTGAAAAGTTGTTGCAATATTAAAAGAAAGTGCGACACTTGTAACCATGTACTTGTCAAGAGGTATGTTTGTTCTTTGTTTACGCATGTGATCAAGAACTTTGGACATCCGCACAGTTCTTACCCCAACCTCAGTGCCGGGACAGCCAAGAGTCAGGAAAGTGATTTTCCAGGTCATGGCAGGAATTAGAACTTAATCCAGTCTCTAAGTGACAGTGGATTGAACAAGCACCTGGCTGGTTCCTTTTGCCTCCCTCAGATGTCTTAAAACCTGGCAGTAGAATTTGCATTGACAATCTGGCACATGATGCACAACATTGCGAATGTTGAAAAAGATGATGAGCATGCACTTGGTCGCACTGTGGACCTGCTGCGCCTTTTTCGGTGGTGGAGATGATGGCCTCTTCCACTGTGAAGCTGGTTGCTTCATCTCAGTGTCGTACCCGTACACCCAAGTTTTATCATCAGTAATGATCCTTGACATGAAGGATGGGTCATCCATGACACGCTGACAGAATCTTTGGCAGACTTTGACACAATGTCGCTTCTGCTCTTGGGGATGTCAGCAGCCTGGGGATGAACTTGGCAGCATCATGGCGCATGTTCAAACTATATGTTAGTATTGCTTGGACAGTTCCATATGGCACACCGACAACGGCAGCAATGTTATGGATTGTTTTCCGACAAGTTTTTGGGGGTTGACCTTGTTGAAGGTCTTCCTGAGTTTTCGTCGTCTTCCAGTAATGTTCTTCCTCTCTTGAAGCATGCATGCCACTCAAAACACCTCAAATGACTCATTGCAGCATCGCCGTAAAAAAGTTGCTGAAACATGTCAAACATCTCTGTGGCAGATTTGCCCAGTTTTACACAAAATTGCATATTCACTCTTTGCTCTACAGTGACTTCCTTCCCATGATGAAATCGCACATATGGCAATGCACATGGTCAGACTAGCTACAGTACTAGCCTTGTGTTGCCATATGTTGGTGTGTCATGGAGAAACCTGTGTGATGTTAGAAAGATAGTTGGTTATCCAGAACTACCAGAAGGTTGAGCGTAGTGTCAGATGGTGTGATCTGAGATATGTCCTGGGAGATCACAAGATCTTGATGTGGAGATCAGTTTTACTGAGCTTGTTAAAGAAGTTGCAGTGTTTATAACTAACATTTAAAAATCAATCTATAGACAATCAGCTTGTCCCTGGTCCCATAACAATTTCGAATTCATTTAATACGGAATGCACTGATGTATTTCATATTTCCAGTTCATCCTAAGGGCTTTTAGTGGGCAAAGGGGCAATGTCATGCTAGAATAGTTTTGGGCTTCTTAGTTGTAGTAAAAGAAATTAGTAATGCTATAGGACACAAATACATTCTAGACAATCCTGTTCTTCAAACGTTGTGGCAACAGTTTGGAAATTAACCACATATACTGTAGTATGGATGTAATAATCAGATGTCAACTAATTTTGCCCATATAGTGTATGTGTGTGGACCTGTTATAGATTCCTTTCACACGAAAAGTGTGATAAAGAAATGGTACTAATGTGATAGTGTATAAATCTTCATATATATGAATATGAACTCCAAAGTTAATTTCATTCTGCCTTGTTACCCTAAAGATATTTTGAATTAAACAACAGAAGAAAAACAGCCTAGACGTCTAATCTAAACAAACAAGTAATCACGAATCTATTAATGTGAGAACGCCCTACAAACCCCATATGGCTTGACTCTGTACTAAGTCAGGATTGCATGTTCTTCATTTGTGTATTAGATCGTGATAGGTAACGATATTTGATGATGAAATTACACATGCCTGGAGCATTTTCGACACTAATTAGAGTTTGTTTGCAATTTTCAAAGCTATCTTCTTAAATGGTTTTGGAAGCTACAGTAACATGTTCTCAATGCAGCATCCAGCAAAACAGAACAAACACAGAATTAATGGTATTGACTCTTAAACCGTAGTCTCGTTCAGCAAAGACACAGCATTTAGGTGAGTCTATGTACAGTAAAAGACAGGTAAAGAGATTGGACATAAGGCGATATAACAAGGAGACTTTATAAGCCTGGAGTGAAGACGAGGCTTAGTCTCACATCTTACAGTTCAAGTCTTACTAATCTCATTTTACATTTGATTGGTTAAATCCCATTCAAGCTCTGTCCTTTATCTGAATTGCCATCTGATGCTCTGCCTGCGCTATCAAGCCACCATTCTAATCTGTGTTAAAGAGCAGACCTGTGTCAGGGTGCGATAGTGGATTTAAATGTTTACCACCTGTGACCCGAAGGCTTTAATGTTCTAACAGAAAAACAGACAGCCTCCGATTAATGACTTCTGCTGAATAATGATGTCTAAGATAGCATTAATTGGGAATAAAGATATGAAGAATGACATATACAGTCTAAAATGTATAAAATGTATAAAATAAAATCAATTAAATTTTAATTTAGGAAGTGGTGAACCTCTCATGTATTCTAGATTCATTACTTGTGAATTGTTTCAGCTTTTTTGTTTCAATGATTATGGCTTAAAAATAAAAATTAAAACTGGTTAAAATATTTACTAAAAACAACCAAACAGAGGATTTGTGAGATTATTGTAATGTGAGAATTATGAACATTGTTAATGTATACCCTTACTACTTGGTCTTGAGCATGAATTACTGCATCAGTTCGTCATAGCATGGAGACCATCTGCATGTTGAACTTCCTAGGCATTGTTAAAGACCAGGTTGCTTTGATAGCAGCCGTCAGCTCATCTGTATTGTTGGGTCAGGTGTTTCTAATCTTCCTCTTGATAAAAGCCTATATATTCTCTATGGAGTTCAGGTCAAGCAAGTTGGCTGGCCAATCAAGCAGAATAATATCACGATCAACAAGCCAGTTAGTGGTAGTTTTGGCATTGTGTGCATGTGCTGAGCAATGCTGGAAAAGGAAATTAGGCTGTCCATAACGCTTTGAGCAGACAAAAACATTAAATGCTCTAAATCTCCTAGTAGATGTTTATGTTAATTTGGGACTTCATATAATATAGTGGACCAACACCAGCAGATGCCTTGACATCCCAAATCATCACTGGCGATGGCAACTTCACACTCTTCCATTCCACTCCTACTCCAGTTTTCCAAATTACATGCAAAATATACTTTCTCTGGGAAAAAAAGAGGACTTTGGACCACTTAGCATAGGTTCAGTTTTTTTTCTCCTTTTGCCCAGGTAAGACGCATCTGATGTTGTTTCTTGTTCAGGAGTGGACTATATACTAAGAATGCAAAAGTTGGGTCCAGTTTCCTGAAGATGTCTGTGTGTGGTGGCTCTTGATGCACTAACTCTAGCCTCACTCCACTCCTTATGAAGCTCTCCCAAGTTTTTGAATGGGCTTTGCTTGAAACTTCTTAAGGCTGTGGTTATCCCTATTACTTGTGCACCTTTTCCTTCCATTACATAAATCTACAAAATGCATTCCATGAAGATGAAAATGCAAAATCTACTTTTAAGGATTAGCCCTAGAATCTTTAGTGACATTTCCCACTATTAGCTGGTGGAAAACACCAGGGTGAATATTATGATTCTAGACAATATATGTCCTAACAGAACAGTTTGATCAAGGTCATTAAAATTAAGAAGAATGACAAACTCATTCCGCTGAACCCTTTATTGACTTTATTGAGCATACTAATTAATAATTTGCAGTTCAAGTAGAAAGTTCCAAAGCAAAAAGGACACCTATTAAAATATTTTTCTAAAATCTAAAATCTCAGTCTTGTGCTAGTACGACACTAATATAAAATCCACACATTCTGTTTATAGCATGTGACATCAATCTATAGATTAATCAGTACACCATTTTGTAATCATTGATCTACAGTTAGAAGATCATTAATTTCTAATCACATGGTATTCCACAGTCGATTTTGATTGGGATTGTTTTTACCTAGTGTGACAAGTAATGATCAGGCTTTACTTTAAACACTTTATTGACGTGTTTGTGTGTTTTGGTTCATGGTCTTTCTGCATCTTCACAAAACTGATAGCTTTGCTACTGCGAAATTCTCCTGTAAACATTCTTCATGCAGTTTTCACTTCTTTGTTCCTTCAAGGACTGCAAGCTGTCTAGTTCCTGATGCAAGACTGGAGATCGGAATCACAATGATGCTATTTTTTCCTCCAAAAAACTAAGAGTTTACTTATCCCATAAAAAACTTCACTAAAGTACATACCTAAAGTGTTACCATAGTACTTCAGACATTTCCATGGCACCATAGGGCACCAGTGTAGATACCGTACTATGGCACTTGGGTATCATTGTAGTACTATGGTGTGCACCACAATACTTTGATTAATATGTTGGTACTTATTGGGTACCACAGTGGCAACAAAAGTTCAGTGGGTATCTAGTATGGTATGTTTGTACATAGTGTACCATAGTAGGTTAATATAGTACATACACTACAGTATATCAGATAAAAGTGGTGCATGTACTGTATCAGCAAATAAGTACTGGCACAAGTACCAGGGTCAAATTATGGAATTTTTATAGAGAATAATGTCCAAGGAGCATAGTTGGGTATTAAGGGTATTATCCTTTCATAAATTTATGAAAAAGCAGTGCCATGGTGTCCATAAACACCGCTTGTAGAGCACAGATTATCCAAAACTACTGTATAGCTTGAGTTATATAGATTTTCTTTTGCAGAACTATATATTTTTTCTTTTATACCAACATAATTCAACACTGCAGGGTGATTTTATAATCCTGGACAGCGTGTAAGGAATTCCTTCATTTGTAGGCTGAAAAAACAGGCTCCATCAGTTATATATACCTAATATATCTGACGTCCATTACATTAGTCTTTTGCTTGTTCTTTGTTTATTACTGTAGATACTGTAGAACACTATGTAGGGCAGCATTAAATGAAACATAGGCCCCCGCCCCTCAACTTAGAAAACAGTTTACTAATGAGCTCTCTGGAAACACATATTCATGAACAATTGTTATATAAAGAATTCTAATGTTACAAATTGCCTAGGAGGCTGAAATCACAAAAACATTGTTCTTTTAAAAGTTCAGCGTTTGTGTAAAGTCAGTAATTGGCTAACAAGTTGCTGGACCACAGTTTTAATAACATTTGTATTGAATCTAAATGGCCGCCCCTGTATACGTACGGTGTATCCTAACAAATTAATTTCATGTTGAAAGAAATTGCTATGAATGCTATGAAAATACACATTTATAGTTTAAGTTCAAGGTTTCCAGATTAATAGATTTTTTAAAAAACATATAGTGCTATAGAGCAAGATGCAAGTTTTTCCATCCTTTAAGGACAAGCACTGTAAGGGGATAGAAAATGGGTTCTGACAAAGCATGTTGCATTTTCCTCTCCCATCTAGTCTTAATGAGGAAGAAAAGTGATCTTATGCGTAAAAGAGGTGGCACGGTGGCTACGTGGTTACCACTGTCGCCTTGGACCTCCAGGATTTGGGTTCAATTGCCGCCATGAGGTCTGTGTGCATATTCTCCCTGTGCTTGCTGGGTTTCCTCTGGGTTCTCTGGTTTCCTCCTACAGTGCAAAGACATGCAGATTAGGCTAATTGGCATTTCCAAGTTGCCTGTGTGGATGTGACCACCACGGCCATAAAATGGGAATAAATACAATTTATGGTAATCACCATTGGAATCCACGATCCCGAGTTGGACCACAGAGGTTCCTAAATGGGTGGATGGATGAATGGATGGATGGATGGACACGACAGAATGTGTGACAACATTTAGCTTCGGTACAGTATTACAGAAGGCAGAGAAAATACCCTGATGTGCTCGCATGTGGTTTGTCGTTTACACTTTATAGCTCTAATCTTAGTGACAGTGGCTTGTATAACAGGTTTTCCTCCCCTCTGGCTGTGTGTGTGAAATGGGAGTGTTTGTGCTATACAGACCAATTTAACAGTGATGAGAAAGACATAGCGAGTGAACTAGAGAGCGAAGGACAGAGAGAGAGAGAGAGAGAGAGACTACTGCTGTCTATTCAAATGTTCCCAGTTCCTTTGAGTTTTCATTTTTGGAACACATACTCATTAAATTGGTGAACGCACTGCATTCTGCCTGCGGATACCAGATACAATTTCATTAAAAAACAATCAAGCTGCATTAGCATTGAGCTTTATGTGGTCCTGATTACTTTTCATACAGATAATAATCACTGCACTTGTAGCCTTTATTTGCTCCAAGGGCGAATTGTTACATGTACATGTTCCCTTATTATATGGATCACAATTACGCTACAGAAATAATATATTTCATGTGTAAGGAATAAAACACAATAACCATTGTCAGGGTGGTATGAAGATAGCGCCCAACGTGACCAAAAGTTATTGTTGCCAGAACGTTGAGGTTGTTGCACCTCCTGTATGACATGCATTCAGTTGTAACAGTTCTAAATAGCTGTATTAATATTTATTTTTTTCCATGTCTTAAAGAAAAAAACTATCTTGCCATTATGAAGCTATAGAAACTATATATTTATCTGTATATGGACAGTTTGACAGCATAATGAGATAAATCCTTTTTTTTAAATTTTTTTTTTTTTTTACAGTTTTGAAAAATTTAATAAGAAATATTGCAATATTTGAAACATTGAAATATTTTCCGCATGTTTTTGTTTTTGAGCCACAAAAAAAAAGATGGTGTTAAAAAGAACAAATGCCAAAATATTAACTCAATATTTTGGGTAGTTTATACAGGGTGTCACAAAAAATTAACATCATTTAAAATAGGAATATCTACATATCCTAGGCAAATTAAATTAAATAGGCTTCATGTTGAAAAATAAAAGATTTATTGATCAAAATTCCAAAGACATATTTAAATGGATATACGATAAACATCAAGTCAGTAGTCCAGCTCCAACACATTGACTTTCGGCGAGTCCCTTATGTGCTTAACTGTAGCATGGGGATTTTTCGTCCCCCCAAATGTGAACATTATGCTTGTTGACTTTTTTTGCCTTTCGTATGAAATGTGGCCTCATCACTGGAAACAAGAGGCTTTTAGAACTCCTCATCTTTAAGTTTCTGTTGCATAGCAACACAGAATTAAATGAAACTCATTAAAATTTGGTGTAATTTGAGAGTGAATTGGCTATGTTGTTAGATTACAACATGATGTCAAATTTTTTTGAACACTTTGCATACGTGTCAATTTTACATGATTTTTTTTTTAATAAAGCTATAACTTAATTTCACAAAGTTTTGCTACAATGGATCATTGTGGTGATTTAAGTATGCAATTTAGTATCAATAATATGTTGATTCAGTTTAAATTAAAAAACAAACAAAAACATACAGTAGCAAACTCGTGAATTGATTCAGATTTTTTACATAAAAAAGGTGGTAGTAAATTAGATCAAGAAGCTTTGTTGGATACCTCTTCCAGTTTTAGTTTTACTTGACGTATTTGAAGTATCGAGCTTTCATGTTTCTTGTACACATATTGCTCATGCATATTTTAAGTTTTGTAAGTCTATATGTAGATGATATCTGCATTTACTAGAGAAGCAAGAATACGATAACTATTAAGCGGAAAATCCAACAGAAGATAAACAAAATACAATCTTGGTGAATGCAGAATGGCTTCAAGTTCTTCCAAACAAAAACCGTCCGCATGCATTTTTGTCAGCTTCGGGTCACTGCATAATAAACCAGAGTTGTTTATGGACGGAACCCCCATTAAAGTTGTTAAGAGACTAAATTTCTTGGCGTCACCCTTGACAGCAAACTCTTTTATTCCACACATTAAACTTCTTAAAAACAAAGGTTTCAAACCATGAATATTTTAAAGGTTTTATCCAAAACCAAATGGGGAGCAGACCGTTCATCTTTGATAAATATACATAGAACTGTGATTAGATCAAAACTGTATTATGGAAGTATAATTTATGGTTCAGCCAGGAAATCATATATACGCCTTATACATCACCAAGGCATACGACTGGCATTAGGAGAACATCACCAATCCAAAGTCTGTATGTCGAAGCTAATGAACCCTCCTTGGAAAACAAACAATTAAAATTGGCACTACAATATACAATCACAACTGAGAACAAATAAGGAAAATCCAGCATAATCAACATTCAACAATCTATCAAAAGAAACCAAATTATATCCGCCCACTTGGTTTACGTATTAAAACACATTTAGAGAACCTGAAAGTTGACTTGAACATCTTTCTTTCGATGGAATCTCAAAAAGCCTAACATCTACCTGGATCTCGGAAAAAAACAGAAGTCTAAAACCCATCCGAACGAATATCACCAGCAGTTTCTGGACATTAGAGGAAAATTACCACAGCATACCCCAGTATACACAGATGGATCAAAATGAGGAAATAAAGTGGCAGCAGCCTTTGCAACAAATCTACTACAGCAGGGTGTACGCATTCCAGACCAAAGTTTAATTTTTACTGCAGAAGCAAATGCTCTGCTCATGGCTTTGAAATCCATTGAAACCACATCACGAAAGGATTACCTAATAATAACGGACTCTCCAAGCATTAGAAAATATAAAAACAGATCATCCAACAATCATGGAAATCCTAAAAACGTTATCATTCTTAAAATCCAATAATTTTAACATAATTTTCTGTTGGATACTCGGACACTCAGGAATCCCTGGTAATGAGAAAGCAGACAAAACTGCCAAATTAAAACCAATTTTAAATGAATACATCAAAAATAAATGACAATCACAATGGGACCAATGTGTAATGTGAAATACTGTAAACCCTGATGTTAGATCAAGACATACATTTCCTTTTAAAAATCGCTGGGATCAAGTGACCTATACAAGATGCAGGATAGGAGACTCAAAAGCAACACACATTTTTACTGTCAAGAGAAAATCCACCGCAACGTTTATCATGCAGAACCCTTCTGTCCATCAAACAGATCAAAATGAGGAAATAAAGTGGCAGCAGCCTTTGCAACAAATCTACTACAGCAGGGTGTACGCATCCCAGACCAAAGTTCAATTTTTACTGCAGAAGCAAATGCTGTAACTCTTTGACTATAACTCTTTTCCTCCTTTAAGGAACTTGTTTCATTCTGTTGACACTTTTTAAAAAGTTTTTAAACAAGTAAATCCAAATGTAGTTTTAAAGTTCTTAGTAAAAATTCATTTTAAACATCTTATCTAGTTTTAATATTGAATAACAAAAATGCTTCTCGCCATGAATATAGCCATAGAAGCTGGCATGGTGTTAAGAAAGAAAGAAAGAAAGAAAGAAAGAAATTATGCATTAAAGTTGCCACTAAAGTCTAAGATGCTGTTATAGAAATGTAATCAACATCATTTGACCAATCAGAAAAAAGAAATTAAAATCTATAAGGTGTCACCAATACTAGTCATGCTAGTCAGTTTTGCTTCAATCAATTCAAAAATATATTTTCTTTAGCCAGCGATTGAGTCTTTGCTTATGGAAGGCACATTACTCCCTATATCTTTTGTATCATAGTTTGCTGCGATTATATTTGGCATTCTCTCATATGCCACCCTACAATGCCCACTGTCCTGGCACACATTCTACAAGCACATGCACACATACACAACCACAGAATGCCTAATGCCCAGAAAGTGCATGAGCAACCATGTGTGAAGGTTGGATGAGACAGTGATTAACACAGCATACACAAACACAGATGAGGACATGGTGTAGAATGTCTAACGGGGAACAGAAATACTTGATTAACACTATCATTAGATGTAACGGCCAGGAGATCATTATTACTCATATTAGACAAATGAGTCAGTCAGATCAAGAAGATGAGAAAAGACGAGGCTCATCACTTGTAGTGTGGGTTTAGTGTCGATGTGATCAGAGTTCAGTTCTTCTGCAGGTCGTCTCAGCTATAAATAACACATATGATGTCAATGCACTTCAAGATTAGGTTCAGCAGCTGACGGTTAAAATAAGCATCTGAAAGTTAAAGCAAATGTTTGAAGGCTAGACCGAGCATCTGAGGGTTAGACTGCAAATCTAAAGGCATCTGAAGAACTAAGCATCTGAAGATTGGATTGCGCATCTCAAGGCTAGAGTGAGCCTCTAAAGGGTAGATTGCCAATCGAAAGGTTGGACTGAACATGTGGAGATTCGACTGAGCATCTGAAAGAATAAAATATGCACCTGAATAGGGTTAGCCTTTGTTACGGTTTCCTATGCAGTTGTTGCGTTCGATCTGGATGTCTAAGGGAGATAGGAAGCCGAAATAAGAAGAATAAAAAAAAGGTTCATATATTAAAGACCGTCAGTCAATCTAACCTAATAAACAAAACGAAAACAAAGTCAGGGCGTGGAATGCCCGCTAACTACACTGACTAACCCAAAACATAAGTACAGGGTGGGCCATTTATATGGATACACCCTAATAAAATGGGAATGGTTGGTGATATTAACTTCCTGTTTGTGGCACATTAGTATATGTGAGGGG
>JAQMYG010000013.1:12638016-12663188 GCA_030014215.1 Clariallabes teugelsi
ATAAAATGGGAATGGTTGGTGATATTAACTTCCTGTTTGTGGCACATTAGTATATGTGAGGGGGAAAACCTTTCAAGATGGGTGGTGACCATGGTGGCCAATTTGAAGTCGACCATTTTTTAATATCACCAACCATTCCCATTTTATTAAGGTGTATCCATATAAATGGCCCACCCTGTACAACAATTAGCTCCCGCTCCTAACTAGTGTGTCTAAACAAAGTCTTACTGAGAAGACTGAGAAGACATACTGTAGAAACCAAAACACAAGGGACATAGCCGAAAATACTACGAGACGTAACAGCCTTATGCCTAGATAAAGTATCTAAAGGTTAGCCATTTAAATAGTCATTATCTGGAGCTCGGAGCAAGGATGTTTAGGTTAGACCTTCACAAGGTTTATAGCTCCCATAAAAGGTTTCAAGTTCCTGACCATTTTAAGGTTAGAACAAGCATTCCTTGGTGAAAATGCTCGATAAGAACAATTTAGTAGCTATAGATTAAAAAAAAAATTATGGTACCAAAGTTTTGTAGAGAAAGAGAGAGAGAGAGAAAGAAAAGAAAATTGCAGTTCTGTTGAGATGTTTTTATGGAAATATCTGAGTGATGGGTTTAAATAAATGCCTTATACCCTTCTTATACCCTTCCTGATGCAACCCGTTCCCATTTATCCAGGCTTAGGACCAGTGTGCTGTCTTGTTGAATTCCAATGACTAGGGTTTATCTTTTTTTTCCCATTTACTGGGAATCGAACCCAAGATATGGCAGTATAATTATTAAATGCTAGTCACTAGGTCCACCAGCGAAGATAGTAACAGCTGTCCCAATCTGCAGCATTAAACCACATCTAAACTACAAGATCATGTGATAATGACAAGCAAAATGTTTTAAAGGTATAGAATGGGTATGAAAAAGCTTGCTTGAACATAAGATTGGTTGCAAGGCATCCTGCCAGCACCTGTAATGATACTGTCTTGCACAGTATGGGTTTTAAAGAGAATCTATAATCCATCAAACACTGAGTAATGATTTTTAAATTATTGCCAAGGACAAGAAGTTAAAAGTTGGGTAACTATTTTACAGCAGTGTAGACATCAAGGAGATTTTATGGGAAATTCGAGGAGACAAAAAAAAAAAAAAAAAAAGTAAATTTTAATAGTCCATAAATGTCTTATCAAAAATTGATGTCAGAATTCAATAGAAAATTGATGTTGTAGAACAATTTCTACAAAAAACATATTGCAGGTCTGAAAAACAGAATAAACATTCTAAACAACATGCATAAGTTCTGAAGAGTTCTATTTAAATTCTAAAGAGTACTTTGAAAAAATGTGTAGACCTTTTTTTTCAGGATTTGAAGGGTGAAAACGAGTCTCTCAAGTTAAGCTGGGCATTCCAAGCTGAGCATGAGACTAGCATCTGAATGATAGACGACCAGAAGATTTAGATATAGCATTTGAAGGCTAGATAGACTATCTGAAGCTGTTTTATTTATGAATATTTGAGGGTTATAAAAGTTAGCACAGCCAGCCAGATTTATTAACCAGAATTAAGGCATTCATAAGAAAGAAACAGCTAACATCTGAAGATTTTAGCATATTTCAAACATATTTGAAGGTTAGAATACACCCTGGGAGGCTGGGCCACGCATGGAAAGGTTAAAACAAGAATTGGAACATTAGAGCAAAAACTTGGAAGGTTACAACGAGGCTCAGAAGTTACAGCAAGAATCAGAATGTTAAAGTGAAAAAAAAAAAAGAAGGTTACATTGAGGATTAGAGGGTTATAGTGAGAATTGTGTAGTTAGAGCAAGAACCCAAAGGTTACAACATTAATCTAAAGGTTACAATAGAATCAGAAGAATAGATTTGAGAATATCAAGGCTACAGCCAGAACCTGAAGGTTACAGCGAGAGTCAAAAAGATGAAGTAAGAATGAAAAGGTAAGAGTGAAAATAGAGATGTTATAGTGAAAAATCAGAAGGTTAGAAAGAAAATAGGAAAGTTACAAGAGAAAATCAGTTGGTTAAAGTCAAAAAGTTAAAAGGAAGAAGCAGAAGGTTCGAGTAAAAAATAGGAAAGTTACACTGAGTATCAGATGGTTAATGTGAGAACTACAAGGTTAGTATGAAACCATAAAGGTTTCAGTCACAATCAGTAGGTTCCACCAAGACTCAGAAAGTTAAAGCAAGAATTAGAAGGTTGCTGAGAAAATAGGAAAGTTACAAGAAAAATCAGTTGGTTATAGTCAAAGTATGAAGGGTAAAGACATGAAGGTTTCAGTGAAAATCAGTACGTTAGAGCAAGAATCAAAAGGTTAGAGCCAGAATTAGAAGGTTAGTGTGAGAATCTGAATGTTAGGGAATCATACAGAAGAATTTAAAGTTTCATAAAGTATATGAACGATAACAGCCAAAACAGGCTGGTGCTGATTGAATTTTTTTTATGTTATACATATACTACAGAAAATGTGGGTGCCCAAGAAGCTACTTCTGTATTTTATGCGACATATAAGTGACAAACCTTGCTTCCCTAAAACTGTCAAGTTGCTAACTTCAGCCATTTTGGAGAGATGATTTTACTGTATTTCTGCCCCCAAAATGGGCATTTTTCAGTGTTATACTGTCTTGCTTTAAACAATAATAATTTTAAATGCGAATTATTCACATTTCTTCATGAGTATTGATACTATAATTGTTGTAAGCTTCTAGAAACATATAACCTGTAAACACTGTTGCTTAAATTGTTTTTTTGGTAAAACTTACAGATCAAAAAATCTGTAGTGTCTGTAACCATGTCTAATTCATGTTGCTATATGCTCAATTTTGTATTTTTGTATTTAGTATTTTTGAAATTGACCAAGTTTTTTCTAAATGACAATTGAAAGATTTGAATTCAAAAAAGTTACGGACACTACATAAAAGGGAAAGGAATTGCATTTAGCAAATGTGTTTCTTTTTATCTGATAAAAAAATAAATGTGTATAAATGTGTACAAAGTGTATAAATGTGTACAAAGAAGCAAAGCATGGATTGGGAGATAAAAAGTATTAGGTATTATTAAAAAAAATGGTGTTATATGATCCTATATGAAAATTAAATTTTTCACCTAGATGAGGCACTTTTTAGCACCGGCACCATGTTTTGGCTGTAAGCATTCTTGCTTTTGATCTTGAAACCGGGAATAATTGTACGTAATCTCTTTTGTTACCTGAGGAGAGATGTGTAATGTGCAATACTTTGTAAATGTTGAGAGCCTTCTGCGTTAACTTTCATAGAAGACGGTCAATAGGGGAAAAAAATCTTGATTACATCTCACATCCTGAGAGAGCTCGAGGTATGGGGTTTATTTAGATCTGATGCCGGCTTGTCCATCTGTTTCTGTGTGTGTATGTGTGTGTGGTGCCAATGGAATGCCAGGCTCATTGTCTTGTCTGGTGAGATGCCAGTTTGATATTGCCCATCTGCTCTGTCATTTGAAGTGAAAGTACGTGAGTTCTGGGTTGGGGAGAAGAATGATTCAGACACACTATAGATGTCTGGAAGAACTTTTCTTGGTAACGATTGATGAAGGGATAGGGTATGGAAAAGTTTTGGTTTGTGTGAGAGAGAGAAAGAAAGAGAGAGAGAGAGAGAGAGAGAGAGACATACCCTTATGCTTACTCGGTGCGATCAAGCAGACAAATTCTGAATATGATCACTTCCTCTGTCTTATACATACACATACACTTTTCTCATGATGTAGCTGACTAAATCATACACTAATACAGTACACCCCCTTCTTATTCACCCAAGTGAACATTACCGGTCTTGACCCAGTGAAGCACAATTCTCATAACAGGAAAAAACATGTGGAAACCTTTTGACAATTTCGCGGAATCGCACTTAATTGAAGCCAGGATCCCCATCTGTAGCACTGGAGGAATGATTTAAGGTGCGATATTAGATTTTTCATAAATGTGTGTGCATCTTCATTTATTGCTATGATTTGGTTAAGTAGTTGCCTGGTGACCTGTGTGTATACGTGTGTGATAGAGTCAATTAGCATTAATTGCCTGCTGTTCAGCTTTCTGCAGTGCGCATCCTTCGAGCCTGTTCAAACAGACACAGTTACTGATTAGTGATACTGAAAAGTGAACAAGGTATTACTAGTCATTCCTTTTGTTTAGTTGTTGCTGAGAGACTTTTGGAATTTGCAACCCCAATGTTGAACCGTGAAAGCCATCAAAACATCAACAATATTTGGATGGTCTCAGCATATCCTAGCCTTATTGGATAAGTTGCTGTCCTACTGTAGTCAAGAATCCTCACAGTCATGACCAACTTCAGCTCCATTTATTTTTTTTTTTATTAATGACCAGGATATGCTCCCCTTGCATTTCATGAGTCAGTGTTTGCATCAAGGAACCTTTAAGTCACGACTGAGATTCGCTCCTCTCAAATTCAGTGATTCAGTTTTTAAGTCAATAAACCATGTGGTAACAACTGGGATTTGTTCCTTTTGTGTTCAGAGAGTCAGTGCTTGAGTCATTTCTTGGTCATGATCGAAATGTCCTCTTTGCAAATTTAGCAAGTAGTCTTTGAGTCAGTGGTTAAATTTGCTTCTCTTAAACTTATCCTCATAACAGAAGAAGGAGAAGACAAAGTGTTTTTATCCTACTTTGAGGTTATGTTAGGCTTTCCATTTTTCCCCCTAATAAACCCCACCTACTATATATTATTGGCTACGAGAATTCAGTTTCATCTGTGGTTGGTTAGATGATTTATTACATATTACATTGAGATCCAATTAGTGCCAATCAGTCTCACCGCCAGTGGATAAAAGTAAAGCCAGGGAGGAAAACGTTATTCTAACACAAAGATGAACAATCAAGAATGGGAGCAAGATTGCTCTAATGATGCATTTTTTCCCCCTTTTATTCTGATTATAAGTGTAAAATTACGGCCTGTGAAACCACACCTTGTGTTTAAGTCATTTGTGGTCTTGAACAAAATCTCTTTGTGAATTTAGCAAAATGTAACCAAAAATTTAGCTTTTGGTTACATTTCCTCCTTTTAAACTGAGTGATTCAGTGAACCTTTGGTCATGACTGAGATTCGTTCCTATTGACTTTAGTCAGTTATTAAGTCAATGGCTATGTTTGTATGAACAAGATTTTTTCAATCCAGTTGACATCATTTTGATTAGACGTAATCAAATTAGACTTAACTGTTTACGCAAACACTGATCCGAGATAAGGTTGCTTCAATCGAATTTAGTCATTCAAACTTTAAAACAACAAATCCTTTTTACTTATGACCAAAATTTGCTCCTCTTACACTTGATGAGTGTAATCACAGAAACTTTTGCTCACGACCAAGGTTTGCTCGTCTTGCATTCTGTGAGTAACTTCTTGCTAAAACGCTTAAGGCAAACAAAAAATGTTTTTAATGGGATACAAACACCTCAAGCGATCGATATCTTCAATCAGTTCACTCACGCCCAATGCAACATAGCCTGAATTATAAATGTACAAACATGCATATACATTACACAAAACATTATGCAACTAGCCAGAGCTAGATAATTAAAACACAAATAAAATAGAATATCTACTGCTTTCTACCTTTTTAAGGAAAGAAAAAATCCTCTGCATCACTTTTAAATTGCTTTATATTCCCTTTTTATAATTGTAGATTAGATGTGCATTTGAAAAAAAATCAGAAACTCTCATTTAATATCTTTTCCAGAATGAATGAAATGTATAAGTTTAATTAAACTTTAATCTTGCCCCTGATATATAACAATATATTGTGCATCTACCTTTATTATTACAGTCTTTTGTATACACCCATCAAATTTCATCCATACTTCAAATTCTCTTTTTCTATTTTATGACCATGAAGGAGAGTGAACAGAGAGACCGTTTTAATTAGGTAATTGTTTCTGCTTAATGGTCAGAGTGTTAAGTCTCAAGCCTGACAGTCCCTTTCGACTAAATTAATTACCCTGCCTTTCAGATTAATCACACAGTTGAGCTCCTTTCCAAATTCAAACACATTGCCTTTATAAATTCAGCCCGAATTACAAAAAGAAACAATAAATGCACACTTTAGGAGTTTAACAACATTACCTAAAGTATCCACCTAGTGAATTATAAGCCTCTGATTTTCTTAAGTAGTTAGCTTGACTAATTCCTGCAGTTGTTAACTTTGGATATCTGTACAGATTAAATGAACAAATTCATGCTATAATAACTAATAATAGGCTCAACTAGGAAACTAGAAATGTTAAGGCAAATAGTGTGCTGATTTATTAAAACCAGTACTCTGGCCATTATGAAGGAAATACCAACACTGGTCATCATAATCAGCCCTTTCAACAAGGCCACATGAACAGGAAAATGCTCGGTTCGAGTGCACGTACAAGTCCCTGTGAATCTGTGCTTCACTTTCCACGAACACCGGATAAGTTGAAGCAAGACCTTCATTTGCTTTGAATCCTGTTAATGCGCCATTGGCCTCAAGCACTACGACGAGTCATGCCCAACCAATTACCCAGCATGCCCTGTCAGTGTACAATAGACCAAGGAATGTCAAATGGAGAACGGACCCAGATTTGAGGTGACATTGTGAATCGCTCAATGACCTAGTTAGATACTCTCTCTTTCTCTCTCTACTTCTTCCTTTTCTTTCCATCCACTCATGCCTTTTTCTATCACTCTCAGTCACTGGTAGTCATATAGACAAGGTGTTGCTGAAAACTTGCTGACAAGTTTGGATAAAAGAAGAACCAGTTTGAGAAATTGATGAACAAGTCTGACTGATTTATACAACGTTCAAATTTTATTGGTAATGTTGACTATGAATTTGAAATATACTGATAGTTTAGAATGGCGCATTGGTGGCTCAGTGATAAGTTTCTTGTCTGCCATGCGGAAGGCCCGGGTTCGATTCTCAGCCAATGCCCAAATCCGAGCCACTGGATGCAGTGCCGGTCCCAAACCCTGATAAAATGGGAGGGTTGCATGAGGAAGGGCATCTGGTGTAAAACCTTTGCAAAGTTGATCGAATGGTCCACTGTGGCGACCCCTGGTGGGGACCAACAACAAAAGAAAGCTAACTGAACTGCGTGTGCATGTGTGTGAAAGAGAGAGTATGCACCAGGTACTTTCCTCTTTAGAATGCAAGGTTATATAGATATACACTGATGTTATCCACTGTAAGACAGAGTGTGTCTGCATGTGTATCTGTGTGATTGACTGCCCTCTCCTACTGTAGGTAAAGGTCCTGAAACTTTGTATGCTGGCCAGAAGCTCAACGATAACGAGTGGCATTCAGTAAAAGTGGTGCGCAGAGGAAAGAATCTGCAGTTGTCTGTGGACAATATCACCACTGAAGGTAATGGAGGCCCCGGACAAAATGTAGGACTAACATGCTAGGTTTGCCTGCAGGTTCTGTGGTTTCCCAGGTGCCACATAGTCCTCAGATTGTCTCAGAAGTGGATCCAAATGCCATTTGAAACTGGTCAAGCAAGATAACCATTTGTTTCTTTTGTAAGGGGACAAACCATTTGTTAGGGGACAAACTTAGTCAAACTAAAATAGTCAGCAAAATATTTTACCTGTAAAAAATATTTCAAGCACAACACTTGCTCACGATTCACTGCTGCACCTCTCTCCAGGTCAGATGACTGGAGCCCATACCCGCCTAGAGTTCCACAACATTGAGACAGGCATCATGACAGAAAGACAGTTCATCTCCGTCGTCCCATCCAACTTCGTTGGCCACCTACAGGGACTGACGGTCAACGGCGTGCCTTACCTCGACCAGTGCAAGAACGGTGACATCTCCTATTGCGAGCTCAACGCCCGTTTCGGCATGCGCCACATCATCGCCGACCCTGTAACTTTTAGAAGTAAAGGAAGTTACCTGGCGTTGGCTACGTTACAAGCGTACGCCTCTATGCACCTGTTTTTCCAGTTCAAAACCACCAGCTCCGATGGCCTGATCCTGTACAACAGTGGAGATGGAAGTGATTTCATCGTAGTGGAGCTGGTCAAAGGGTGAGTCGCAAACATTCAGTGTACCTCAGATGTTGTTGCTCCATTCACGTGTGGTAAAAATCTGTTCATTTTAAGGTAATTAGCTACTACCTGCTGCCTTTAGTATCTGACAGGTTTATGAATCATTGAGCCAAACTTGGCATTTTGTTCAAGTAATGAGATTCGTATTCTTTATATCATCATAAGAACTGTGACATTTATTTATTGCCATCTTTATTTCTTGTGAACAGTTGATATTTTACAAAGATTAAATAACTTATGTGATTAAACTTTCTTATGTGAAGAAGGTTTAAGTACAATACAAGTTGTGTTCGTTTTACCGCATAAACAGACCTCAGGTCAGAAATTTGAGAAAAAAATCAATAAAAGCATTGACATGATTTTATTAATTTAACAATTCTAAATATCAGATTAAATCAAGAACTCCTCAAGCACATTATAATTTTTGGCTAGTTTAGTATCTTGTGGCATCAGTACAGTACGTTATGCATGTACATTAATAGAGAGAATGATGTACAGTATATATAAGGTCAAATAAACAATAATAGAATGTACTGGATCAAGTGCTATTTTATAATTTGCTAAGTAATATGAGTGAAAAATATCTGTTGGCAAATAAAATATATAGCCGGTTACAGTTTAATTAAATATCTGTGTATTGTGTCATTAGTACCTGACAGCGGCCAGATCATATCTCATTATAGTGTCTCCCAGAGTTGACAAGTAACCACTCTATTATTCCACTTAAGTGTCTTTTATGATTCAAAACTTGAGTATTTCCTATATGAGATGCATTTTACTTTTACTCACTACAAGTTTCTTAAAATATACCTGTACGTTTGCTCCCTACATTTTAAAAAAGAGACTTTTCAGTTGACAATCACACAAAAGTGCATTGATTTTCTTATCTAAGGATAAGGGTTTATGCTGTCACTCATACCATATCACAACTGAGCTACACCCCACGTAGGAAGGACAGAAACAAAATAATTCCACCAGTTCAAGCAGTCCAAGTTTACAAAAAAATGACTGGAAGGCCATTATAGACTACTAGCAACTAGCTAGCTAAGCTCCTGAAGTAATGAAATCTCTACTAGACTAGAATTGGGTTTAAAATACTTTTAAATCCTGTTTACCAGTAACTCTGTCAGATCAGTATCCAGAAAAATCTGCTCATTCGTGGAGTACTTGCACTTTTGGCGGCATGCTGGCTTAGAGGTTAGCACTGTCGCCTTGTACCTCCAGGGTCCGGGTTTCATTCCCTCCTCAGGGTTCGTGTGCATGGAGTTTGCATGTTTTCCCCATGCTTGGTGGGTTTCCTCCAGATGCTCCGGTTTCCTCCCACAGTCCAAAGACATGTAGGTTAGACTAATTGCCCGTAGTGTGTGAATGACAATCGGACGTCGAGCTGGCAACACAACCCCTTAAGTAGCTGATATTATAACTTTTGACTAAACCTGTATTTGTGAAGCACATGTCTAAAAGAGAAAGACGTACTGTAGGCTAATACTCGTGCATAAAACAAAAGAGGCTCTCCTGAAGGGTTTAGACCATTGTCGATAAAGCCATAGTGATATTCTGAGATTTATGACTGTATGGAGGAATGTCAGCAGATTGTAAGACAAAGAAAGAGAAATAAACTGCATGTTCATACTGCAAAAATAGATAATAGCATAGTGTCTTAATATGAAAATACTTGGCCCTCTACAATATGTTAGATTTTATTCATTTTTTTTAGTTTCTTATTTATATGCACTGACGTCTCTTACATGCTATTCTACACTTTCCTCGTCCCCCCCCTCACCTTTTTTCCTTTACTTTACAGTTTGAGATGATTGCATTTTCTTTTGCTTGTCAACAAGCAAGGTTGAGCTGGGCTTTCACAGTTCAGACATTTGTACTGTTTTTGTTGCATCGTTTCATGTGAGAACTGAGCAAAATCTGCTGAAATGGGAGAATACCAAATGTCACATCTTTCTGTTTGAACAGCCTTGTCGTTCTTTGCCATATTTATAGCCAAGATTTGTACAAAGCAATAAAACATTTGCATGTTTATCAAAAAACCAACAGCTTTACAAACCATTAAAGATGAAATATTTGTAGAAACTTACTTTACTCCTAGTTGAACAATAATTTTGATTAATCCTGGGATCTTTGGGATATTCAGGTGGAGTGCATGTTAAGCCTATTCACATCAATTGTGAATAAACAACAATACTAACGTAAAAAAAAAAAAAAAAAAAAAAGACAACTTAAATCGGTTATGCATGTTCAGGGATGGATTATGCATTATGCAGATTAACTGTGTAACATTCACATCTCCAAGTCTGCCAGATTTTTCTGAGACTGGGTTTTTTAATTGTGCCTACACCACCTTTATTAAACACAGGCACTTCTCCTTTAAAAAGGGAAAGAATCATAGTTGCCATCACCCACTCCTTAATTGTCTATACCGCTTTATCCTGTATACTGGGTCGCGAGGGACTTGGAGTCTATCTCAGTCTTAGGGAACAAGGTGGGGTACACCCTGCATGGGGTGTTAATCCATAGCAGGGCACAAACACACTTACATGCTCACTCACACACTACGGGCAATTTGGAAAGGGCAATTAGCCTAATCTGCATAATAAGTGAGTGAGTGTGTGAGAGTGAATATTCTTCCTTTATAATATTGCTGGATCCTACCGGTAAATATCACCTTAATTACTGCAAAACATAACAATATAGATTTCACTCTCTATATTTTTTATAAATCAATACGTTGTTGCAACCATATTTTCTCTAGTACATTGTTCAGTCTTGAAGTAAGCATTTGCTTGTGTTCTCTAAGGTATATCCACTACGTCTTCGACCTGGGCAATGGACCCTCTCTGATGAAAGGCAACTCAGACAAGCCGCTGAATGACAACCAGTGGCACAACGTGGTGGTTTCCCGTGACACTAACAACATGCACACGTTGAAAATCGACTCCCACACCGTCACCCAGCACTCCAATGGAGCCCGCAATCTGGACCTTAAAGGTATGTGTCACTAATAACACACATTATGTAGGGTCACCGCAAAAATGTCTGCGGGTCACTAATAACCCACGTTGTTGACGGCCATCCTATGGATACATAAAAGAGAAACTGTATTTCTGTACATTAGTGTTTACAGTGCTGAATTCATAGATTTGTTGTCTTGGGGAGGTGCAGGAACCACCCCATCAATTCATTGTTATGCTCATTCTAATGTTGCCGTTGTTTTGTTGTTGTTATTGTTGTTATTTATTTCCAAGTCACGTAGATCTTGGTATCTAGTTTAGCCCTGCAGCCTATCTAGCGGTAGTTTGTTAGCCATAGTATGTTTTATCCAAGACATTACATTTTTTTATTTTATGTTAAACATACAGTCGTAAGGCATTCTCAGACAGGGACTCAACAGTAGACTGGCTACTCTTTGTTCTTTGTGCTTTTATTTTACCTCAGAGAAAAAATAAGTTGTTCTAAAACAGGGTTACCTGGGGTTAATCTACATACAGCTAGCAGCAGACTAGCTTAGCTTTTCTTCCCCCTTTATTCATTTACCTCGGGTGAAGTAGGGCATTCTCACACAGGTAAAGTTTAAGTTAATATACAGCTTTGTTTTTTTCCCCCCCTTTCATTTACCTCAAGTGAAGTAAGGTGTTCTCAATAAACAGGTAAAACGTGAGTTAATCTCTAGCTAGCAGTAAACTATCTTTTTTTTTTTTTTTTTTTTTTTTAACCCCTTTTATTTACCTCAGGTGAAGTAGGGCATTCTCACACAGGTAAAACATGAGTTAATCTACAGCTAGCAGTAAACTAGCTTTGTCTTTTCCCCTTTCATTTACCTCAGGTGAAGTACGGCATTCTCACACAGGTAAAGCTTGAGTTAATATACAGCTAGCAGTAAACTAGCTTTGTCTTTTCCCCTTTCATTTACCTCAAGTGAAGTACAGCATTCTCACACAGGTGAAACTTGAGTTAATATACAGCTAGCAGTAAACTAGCTTTGTTTTTTTCCCTTTCATTTACCTCAAGTGAAGTACAGCATTCTCACACAGGTAAAGCTCGAGTTAATATACAGCTAGCAGTAAACTAGCTTTGTTTTTTCCCCTTTTATTTACCTCAGGTGAAGTAAGGCATTATTAATACACAGGGAAAACTTGAGTTAACCTACAGCTAGCAGTAAACTAGCTTTGTTTTTTTCCCTCCTTTCATTTACCACAAGTGAAGTAAGGCATTCTCAATACACAGGCAAATCTTAAATTGATCTACAGCTAGCAGTAAACTAGCTTTTTTTTTTTTTTTTCACTTTAATTTACCTCAGGTGAAATGAGACATTCTCACACAGGAAAAACTTGAGTTATTCTATAGCAGGTAGTAAACTATCTTTTTTTTATTATTATTTTTTTGTACCCCTTTTATTTACCTCAGGTGAAGTGAGGCATTCTCACACAGGTAATGCTTGAGTTAATATACAGCTAGCAGTAAGCTAGCTTTGTTCCCCCCCTTTCATTTACCTCAAGTTAAGTAAGGCATTCTCAATACACAGGTAAAACTTGAGTTAATCTACAGTATAGCTAGTAGTAAACTAGCTTTTTCTTCTTCTTTATTTTATTTTTATTATTATTATTATTATTATTTTTTACCCCTTTTATTTACCTCAGGTGAAGTAAGGCATTCTCACACAGGTGAAACATGAGTTAACCTACAGCTAGCAGTAAACTAGCTTTGTTTTTTCCCCTTTTATTTACCTCAGGTGAAGTAAGGCATTATTAATACACAAGGAAAACTTGAGTTAACCTACAGCTAGCAGTAAACTAGCTTTGTTTTTTCCCTCCTTTCATTTACCACAGGTGAAGTAAGGCATTCTCAATACACAGGCAAATCTTAAATTGATCTACAGCTAGCAGTAAACTAGCTTTGTTTTTTTTTCCACTTTAATTTACCTCAGGTGAAATGAGACATTCTCACACAGGAAAAACTTGAGTTATTCTATAGCAGGTAGTAAACTATCTTTTTTTTATTATTATTTTTTTGTACCCCTTTTATTTACCTCAGGTGAAGTGAGGCATTCTCACACAGGTAATGCTTGAGTTAATATACAGCTAGCAGTAAGCTAGCTTTGTTCCCCCCCTTTCATTTACCTCAAGTTAAGTAAGGCATTCTCAATACACAGGTAAAACTTGAGTTAATCTACAGTATAACTAGTAGTAAACTAGCTTTTTCTTCTTCTTTATTTATTTATTTATATTATTATTATTATTATTATTATTATTATTATTATTTAACCCCTTTTATTTACCTCAGGTGAAGTAAGGCATTCTCACACAGGTAAAGCTTGAGTTAATCTACAACTAGCAGTAAACTTGCTTTGTTTTTTTCCCCTTTCATTTACCTCAGGAGAAGTAAATTTGGAAGGCCTTGGGTTCAAACCCCATCACCACCAAGTTGCCACTGTTGGGCCCTTAATCAAGGACCTTAACACTCAGATGTACTAATGTATAAAAAGTTCCTCAGGATAAGGGCATCTGCCAAATGCTGTAAATTATGCTTACATGGTAAAAGCACTGTTTAACCCCCCCAATGTCTACAAAGTATCTTCCAGTTAATACTTAATAGTTACAGTACATGTTAATGTTAAGATTTGTAATGTCGGAACACCTAAGGTTACATTTTATATTGTACAGGCATTTCTTTTCAATTCAGTCCTTCAGTAAATGCTTTTCATTGGGGAAAAAAAAACAAGTGTATAGAAATAAATATCAGGTTTTTTTTTTTTTTTTTTTTTTTTTTTTTTAACCCAAATTGTGATATGGGTATAAATTGGCTGTTTTTTTAAATTTATTTTATTATTATAATTTTTCATTCCTTCAACCGCCTTCTGTAAAGATTGCTGGCTAGTTGATGTCAGATTTCGCCAGCAGTCTGGGGAGCGACCTTGTTGTTGTTTGAAGTCGTAGGTGCACCTGAATGTTGTCAGATCTTGTCGTGCCACGTGTCCGGCCCATCTGAGTTTCTGCTCTCTGGCATCTTCTTGAACTTGGCTTGCTGTTAAATGTATTCCTTTTGGATCCTGTCTCTGAGTCAGACCTTCAGGATTTGCTGTTTCCTCGCTCTCTGCATTGTCTGTAGCTCTTTTTCCCCCCTCGTATCGTCCTTTCCTTGTATAGTTAAGTGCGGGTGGAGCTGGACAGTTGGGTGCTGGCTTTGACATCTTTCGTGTTTGTATGCTTTTGAAGCTATGCCACGTTCTTTCATGTTGAAAAAAAAAAACATGAAAGGATGTTTTGCTGTGTTTTCATTTTTTATTAGATAAAATAACTTAGCAAGACAGCTGAATTCCTTGTGCTACTGAAAGGCTATCAGCAATTTTTAGGAGTAAGGTTGTCTTGTTTGTTACCTAAAGCTGGAGTTAATGTTGTGAATCCGTGAATGCACCTCGAATTAGAATATGACTGTTTCATTTATTTGACTCGTTTTCTTGCATAACTTGAGCTTTAGTGATGATTGGATCTTACAAAAATGTTTCAACCGTGTTATGCAAATATTATTTCTCAGCGCGTCGTACCAACGTCCTCCGGCATGCTTGGTTTGCCCCATGAAATAACACCCAGTCTCTCTTTTCTACTCCAGTGCCTCTGTGCCCGCTTGGATGCTTATGAATGAACCTTCATTATATACAGTACAGTAACTGCTTGAACCAAACATATGGGTTCATGGGCAACACAACTAGCTAGAAACTCACTCCTCCTGTGCGCATTTTAATGCTGTCATGATTAGATTTTTTTTTAGATGACTGAGGAAATGTTTAAAACATTTATTACTGACATCCCACTGATAAACTAATCCACTTCGTATAAGGGCTAATGACAGTGTTAAAAATTTTCCTGCATGTTCAAACACTGACACATTTTTGAAGTAATATCTCCTGTAAAAAAAAAAAACCCTTTCATTAGTATTTTGGATTAAAATTTAATCAGGTCAGCTGGCTTGATCGGTGCGTTCTTTCCAAAGCTATGATGAAACCTGATGGTATGACAGAAACACACTCAGTTACCTGCAGTTTAAGGGAAATGCAAGTCCAGACCCCTGGATAATTGTCTAATTTCATTCAAGAGCACAGTTTTCTATCTGGCAGTAATCTCGAAAGCTACAAATAACGCAGCACATAAATTTAGCGAGGGGGGAAAAAAAAGTAATATTGCAAATTTTACCCTTGCCGGGAAACAGATAATCCTTCTCATCCCCCACATGTGTTCAAAGTTGAAACCTTTCAAACCTACATTAATGCCTTGAAATTTGTATGTATGCTGTAGACAGACTATATCATCACAGAACCAGGCAGACCGAGTTCCTCCTGTCAGTCAGAAGACTTTTCGTCTCACTCCGATGCTCCTACCAGTGCTGATAAAATACGCCTGTGGTTTTCACACTTCTGATTAAGACCTTCTGGAGGATGAAAAATGATGTGATATGAAGCAGTCTCTTGAACAGTACACCAGGGTGGAAAGGAGTCTATTTCTATTACAAATTTACTCGGCGGTTTGATCGTGATGGGAAATAGTCTGTATTGACAAACTAGTGCTTGTTAGTTAGTTTGATATCTGAAGTTTTTATATATATTAAAGCATTGTGGTATAATATAAGGGTCAAAATTGACGGGGCATGTTGGAAATACAAAAGCATATATAGGAGCCAGATTTGCTTGTATTTTTAATGTAGTCTTGAGAAACAGTATCTAATCTTTCTAATCAGAATCTAATTTTTCTCATTTTCAGTCCAGTTTCTATACTTGAGCAGTTTCAGATGAGTGTTTTTTTTCTTTTTTGTTTGTTTGTTAAGCCGCACAGTGACTTATGAATCATTCAAGCATAAAAACCAATCTTACTTAAGGCATGAACCAGTGAGAAACAGGTGCAGATGATGATAGATGATCAGGCCGGTGATTAGTATACTGGTGATAGTGATACTGAATGCTAAATGGTTGGAACAGATGAGAGGGGAAATGAGGTTGCTGCTGAGGTTGCTACATAAACTACTAATTTTTTCTTGTCTTTAGCTACTTTGGAGTGGTAAAACATTTGACATTTGTTTCCATTTCTTTCATTGAATAAAAAATAATAATAGTTGGCTCAAGACTTATGTAGTACATATATACAGCGTACTGTATATAAATACTAGACTCATTCGCTTACTCATTTTAAAAAATGTTAAGCGCCATCTGTTGAGTTTTGACATGAACTAATAATTTATTTCAAGTTCAATTTTATGATATTTAAAATTTTTATTTTTATTTCATATGTTCTAAGTTTATATACATATATATGCACACAGTATATAATAAAGACAGATTGCAAATCTTGTCATGTTATTATGATATATATTTTATAATAATATATACTTTATATAAAGGTATATTGCATATCTTGTCGTTACTGAGAACGCCCAAAGTTTTCCATCCTGAAACCTAGTTAAAGCTTAGAAAGTGTTGCCAGTAGAGCCTTCTTCCAAAAACACAAAATAATTATTTCTTCACAGATTAGTCCAACAAACACAAGTCATCCCAAAATGCCTGTGAGTCGAACAGATTCTCAAAGATGGTCTACATTCTCCAAGACAACCAATTAGACTAGAGCAGGCTCTTGTTAACGCTTGCAAAAATAGATTTTCATACTGTTAAGCTGAAATTGGTCTCTCTCTCTCTCACGTATACACACACATGCACACACACTTCCCACAACCGAATGTGGGATGCATTTGGGAAAGGTACTTGTTATTTATCTTAATCATAGTCTGGGCTTATTAGGCTTTAAGTATCTTCAGAATACATTAGTCAATACACCATGTGGAAGACATGGTGGAAGAGGTGGACCAAGAGAAAGGATGCGCAGCATAAAAACAGGGTTATAAAGAAGCAGGCCAGGTCGACATGAAATGGAATATATGACCGAAGCCAGCAAGCATTTGTTTTCCTTTGTTCTAATTCTGTTTGTTCAGCTTTCACATGTGTGTCCGCTCCAGAGGTACTGGTACACTAGTGCCGGTGTGCATGTGTGCGATCATGTGCATTCGGTTGAAGGGCAAATAATAGCAGCTCCCTGTGCCAAGCCCAAATCCGCTAGCCAAACACCGTCTGGCAGCTGTGGTGGGCTTGTCACCTTGAAAAATGTGTGTGTGTTCTTGATCTGGCCTGTAACAGCCACCTGCAATTCGCTAACTGCGCTGAGAAATGTAGCCTCACAGCTGTTAAATATCAAGCGAGGTCACGGTCAGCTTAAAGCTTTACTAACTTAAGGGTGTTGTTCTTAATGTGGCGCGACTCTTGTAAGCGTTACTTATTGTACCTGGCCCGTTTACGCAGCACGAATCAGGTGACAATGTTTGTTGACAAGGTAATGTTATGATGCTGCGTTGCTAGAACAGGTTTGCTGTTCCTGGACATTAAGTGGCGGCACGGTGGCGTAGTGGTTGGCACTGACGCCTTGCACCTCCAGGGTCCGGGTTCCATTCCCAGCTGCATGGAGTCTGCATGTTCTCCCGTGATAGGTGGGTTTCCTCCGCGTACTCCAGCTTCCTCCCATAGCCCAAGGACATTCAGATTAGGCTAATTAGCGTTACCAAATTGCCCCTCATGTGTGAATGCACATGCGAATGTTGACCGGAGGTACAACCACGGTCGTAAAATGGGAATAAATACAAGGATCACCATTTGCCTCCACGGTCCCTACTTGGAATGCAGAGGTTCCTAGATGGATGGATGGATGGATGGATGGATGGCCATTAAGTAAAAAGGGTTCCATTTTTCTGATCAAAGTTCAGTCCATTATGCCACAGATATGCAAAGTGTGTAAGTACACCAAAGAGCTTTGTCCAGTGTTATGAGATTCAAATGAAAATAGGGCCAAAACTGACACATGTTTTTACAGCTGCCTTTATAACAGTGTATGGCTTTTGGATTAAGCTTTTTACAAATGTTTATCGGTGACATGGTGGCGTAGTAGTTGACACCCCTCCAGTGGGCTTGTGTCCATCGAGTTTATATGTTGTCCCCATCCTTGTTGGGTTGGAGGTGCAAAGTGACAGTGCTAACTACTACATTGTTTTCACCTTTAATTTATAGTACAGTGTAATATAGAACGGTGTCTAAATTGCCCCGCAGGCGGGCAATTTACCGCCCCAAAAAGTCCCATAGACTTAACATTGACACCAATTTTGACAGATTGTAGCTCAGAGCAAGAATTTTGTAGAAAGGTAAAATTTACCACAATTGAAGAGGTTTGCAGGCTGTGTCAGAACATATCTCGAAAGAGGGTATAAGTTGTACTCCTGGGGCGCAAGAAGTGCCCAAATTTGCCTCATTGACATATAATGGGGAAAAAATCCCACAGACTTAACACTCAGACCAACTTTGACAGATTTTAGCACAGAACAAGAATTTGGTAGATAACCTTTTTGCTTATACCGCAAAAGGGTATAAGTTGTACACCTGAGGCGCAAGAGGTGCGTAAATTTTCCCCAGTGACAAACAATGGTAACTTCCATAGGAAACTAGTCTCTTGTTTATCATGATGCTAATAAGCCATGCCCCCTAGCAACATTGGTAGCATGATGCTAACATGATGCTAGTGTGACTAGCTTGCTAGCATGACTCCAATGTTTTGCCACGGCAAGCACCGCTCGCATTTTCTTCAGAAAATGTACCTCTCTAGTTTATTTATTCATTTATTTACAGTATTATTATTATTATTATTATTATTATTTTGTAAGTATCAGAGAAAACATTTTAGACTGCTTGAGTCTTCACGCTTGACTTGAATAAACTTGAGCTTTCTAAATTAGTTTTCTTTGCAGTAGCTTGCATCGATACACAAAAACAAAGTGTTAGTTCCTGGTTTTCGTCACAGCTCACATGCTTATAATGGTTGTAAAGTCAAAAGACCTGCACCAGCCCCTCATCCTTTTTTTTCTACACTGTAATGAATCTGGCAGGTTGAAATCCTTTCAGTGAAATGATGCTGGTTAAAAGGCACTTAGGTGTAAATGAATGTGCTCATCTCAAAGCCTGAACTGTGACTTGCCTAAATGGATGTTTCAGACTTCAGCTCAGAAGAGAGCTCCTTTCCCCCTAACCCCCACCCCCTGGTCTCCTTCTTCCCCAGACATTTTTAAATTAAACCTTCTGTAAGATGATCGTGTCTTCCTTGTGGAATATCTGAAACGGCCGAGAAAAAAACCATCCCTGCTATTTCCTTTTGAAAAATGTCGACAGAGGGAAACGTCCTCGCTGGCCTGTATTACTGTCAGGGATATGGATATAAGACAGGAAGTGGTGATCATACTCTCAAAGCCCACCCCACCGACTTATGGGGACAGTTAAAAACAAAAAAGGAAGACAGAAAAGGAAAAGATCAAAAACAGTTCTGCTTTTTAAGCATTATTTATTAATGGACTTGGGACCAGACTTCATTTGAGAGGTCCTGGAGCAATGAAAGGGAATACATTAATCACAAGTGGACATTATAGATGTATGGTGTATCACTGGTGGTTTGAGAAGATACAGTGGGGAAAAGTGCATTTTCCTTTAAAGGGACACAAACTGAATACTAAATATGCTTTATGACCGAGCAGAAATTTGTACGAAGGTTAAAGCAGTTTTTAATGCCTTAAACATAGTTAAAGTAAATAGGTGTTTAGTATATAACAACTCCAGGCTGGATACCATATTAAGCCAGCATTCTTGATCAATTTGGTTTATATTTACCCCTTAAGAGATCAACCTTCTCTCTGACTTCATTTCTCATTTTAAAGACCATAACTGTGACAGTATCCTGAAGCAGCTTTAGCCTCACTATGACCAATGTGACTCAAGAGGTACTGTAGCCATGACAGGGATCTGGAGCTATGTCGATAAAGCAAGAAATTGACATCACATCCTACAAGACAATTTAGGATCAAAATAAAGGGATGAAAAGCAATGTTTCTGAAATGATCCAGATGAAAATCATTGCACCACTTTTATTAGGAACGGTTCATAGGGACTGCATATGACAAATATCACAAACCTACCTAAATGCTTATTGCAATAGATAAATGGCTTTGTAATCTTTACAATTAAATAAATTGCAATTTAATAAAATGTCTGATATGTATAAGCTTTTTAAAGAATTTTGGAAGGCATGTCCTGTTTGTAATAGTGGAGGACCATTAAATGCAACTTTATTAAAGATAAAATCAACAATGTGCCATTTTTAAAACAAAACAAAATTGTTTTACAGTAACTTAACACACTCGTAAGCTTGTATTTAAAAAATGTACAGCGTCATCTGTTGAATATTGAGATGAACCATTTTTTTTTTCAAGGTCGAGTTTCATTTTTTTATGACTTCTTATAGCAGTTATTAGCAGGTTTAGAATACATCCAGCACCAAATGTGTTAATGAAAGTACACTTTTTTTTTAATGAGGGTGTTTCCATTGAACTTTAATATTTTCACCTGTTTAAATCCCACTTAAATTTGTTCAGTAGTTTTTATGTGATGCGTGCACAAACAAACAAACAAAAATTCCAAAAATCATCTTGATGTGTTCTAAAACTCATCTTACATCCCCTACAAGTAATTTTTTGTTATAATAAATATATTCAATGTACAGACACACCAACTTTACAACTTTAAGAGCAAAGTAGCTTGATAGTGTATAGATCAAATTACAATTAATATAATTATCTTTAGGGTGTTGTTTGCACCATTTATTTAAAAAAAAAAAAAAAACAACAACTATATATACACACTACAGTATATGGACAAAAGCATTTGGTCACACCTGGAATGGCATTGTATCCAAATACATATACTTCAATATGGAGTTGGTCCCGTTTTTACAGCTATAACAGCTTCCACTCTTCTTAGAAGGCTGTCCACAAGATTTTGCTGTGTTTCTTTGGGAATTAATTCATGATGTCAGGCACTGATTATGGATGAGAAGGCCTGGCTCGCAATCTCCGTTCTAGGCCATCCCAAAGGCGCTCGATGGGGTTGAGGTCAGGGCTCTGTGTTAGGGCCAGTCAAGTTCTTCCACACCGAACTCATCAAACCATGATCATCTTTATACTGTACTTCTTGAGCACAGTCATGTTGGAATAACCCCAAACTGTTGCCACAAAGTTGCATAGAAGCAATGTCCAAGAGGTCTTGCTATGCTAAAGCATTAAGATTGCCCTTCACTGGGGATAAGGGACGTGAAACACCTGAATTCAATCATTAACATTCATAATGATATTTATAATGAATTCATAATTGGCTTGGCTAAATACTTTTGTTTGTATAGTGTATATACACTGTATACTACAAATCAAAAGTTTGGACACACCTTCAAATTCCATGATCCTTCCTGAGTTTTATTTCTTTCTGCATTGTAAAACAATGCTCAAGTTGTCCAAAATATGCAATACTCTTGTGATGTATTTGCTACTCATGCTCAGTAATGCCTTCATAACGGCTCTAATCGGAGATGCTGTTTGTTAACTGGTGATTTCTGAGGCTGGTAACTCTAAATGAACTTCTCCTCTGCAGCAGAGGTTTGGTCTTGCTTTCCTGGGAAGGTCTTCATGAGAGCCAGTTTCATCATGGTGCTTGATGGGTTTCGCAAATGTTCTTTCAAGAACCGCTTCAGAAAGGCTGACCTTTGTGTTTTAAAGTAACAACTGACTGTTACATAATTCCATATGTGTTATTTCAAAGTTTTGAAATCTTCAGTATAATGTAGAAAATAAATCTGGCGCTGTCTAATGCAGGCTTCATTTAGTCTTATTATCCGAATGGTTAACACGTGCAGGGCTATTATAGCTCCTGTGGAGGGATCTGTGGTGAGAAGCAATAAGGAAAGGTAGTGGAATAAAAAAAACAACCTTGTCAGCATTTTCGCTGTTACACTGGGTAACAGAGAGTCTTTGTTTCGTAGGAGCTTAAACCTGCTGACTTTTTTTTTTTAATGATTCAAGCATTATATCTGTTGCACATCCATTCTCCGGACAGAATACCCAACTCTAATAGCGTATCCAGAAACACGCTGTGATATTCTCACCAGCGCAGCTTAATCTCCATGCCTTCTTTTCCCTGCCTGGCCATCCTGACTGCTAGTACAAAACTCAAGGATATTGCACAGGGAGTCCCAGTTTGCCGTGTAGGCAGCTTTACTGGGCTTCTGATTGGTTTTTATTTGCAAAAGAGCGTTTCTCGAGACCCGGCTAGGGAGTGTTAGATACGTCTGAGCCTCCACTTCAAACAGAAGAGACTCTCTGAGTCGGTTTTAGAGAGATTACCGAGAGAAAATGGCTTCCATCAGAAAGGCCATAGACGTTTATTTCGAACAAAATCGCAAGACACATAACAAGGAAAGCACTATGCACTTGTGCGTGGATGGGACTCTAAGTGCCTTATTAGACCAGGGGAAAAAAAAAATATTCCAACGAGCACTTTAGATCACGTTTCAGAAGTGTCAGATACATGTATCATCATTTTCAAGTTTTAGAAAGAGAGAGAGAGAGAGAGACACACACACACACACACACAGACACACTTCAAAGTGATACGGATGCATTTGCTGCCATCTTGGATTAGTTCCAGCTTTGTGTATCAAAGTGTCACTGTAATTGCTGGATTCGTTTGACAGGGCTTAGGTGCTTTGGATGTCCTAAGCAGTCATGCCGTCATTTCTAAGCCAGTTAGCTGTTGCTGAAACAGCAGCTTAGCCCAGGCTTTCTTCATTTTTTAAAAATCTACGCCATGCCAACTCATTAGCATGAAACACAATCGAAGGGTGCATTCCAATTTCAGTAAACATCCTGCCTAGCGTATAGACGTGGCACAAACACTGCGAGTCGTGTTTGCTAATTTTCGAAGCTATTAACAGAAATGTGTAGGAGCTTGTGAAGTTAATTAGCTTATAAATGGGGCCTTGAAACGACAAACTGGCCCTGTGTCTTTTTATTAGTGATATATGTACAGTACAACAAGCGGAGGTAAATGAAAGCCAACATTTTTAAAATTGATTCATGAAACTTGTTTGTAATTGAAATTACACTTACTGTAGTCTTTAGATGAGTTATTTCATGAAGAGTCCCTGTAGGCTAATCAGTGCTTCCCAAAGTGTTTCCACGTGATTCTTTTAATTAGCCAATTAACAAAACATCTGTGAAATGGAAGCTGGGAAGCATCCAAGTGTGCCGTGTTGGAGGAATCAAGGATTTTACTGCCGTAGAGGAATACATTCATTCACATATGAGTTCTGAGAGTGTATAGAGTTACTGTAAATGTAATGTACAGTACATTATAGTACAGTGCAATACTCACTCACCTACTGTACAGTTTCTTTTAGTGTCTTATTTAGTTCATCTTACAGTAGATGTCAGCACTGTCGTCTCGCACCACCATTGTTAGGGTTCAGATCTAGCCTCTGGTCCTGTGTGTGCATTTTTTAAATTATCCCTGGTGTATGATTTTATCATTTAATGAGAAGAAGCTTATCTAACTTTATTCTCAAGTCCAAACGGGGACTTGAATGAAGACATTGACATTCACAGAAGACCTCAAGCACAGTACGGTGATGACGCTCTCAGTCGCGGGAAAAGTTTTGAACTGTGTAAACATTTTTAAAAACACCGTAAGACCATGAATGACAAGGCAACTCAGAGCCCACTGCAGTTGTTCCTAGTGACTATAATTTCTGATCCTTCAAAATCAATGGATAAACTGTTATCAGCTTGCAAAAGAGACAGGTCTGTCTGTGTGAACTGGACCCACGATCATTAACAAACTCCACTTGCTCATTACAGGAACTCAACTAGGAGTTATTACCATGTCCTCCCGTACAGTCCTGACCTCGCTCCAAGCCATTTCCACATGTTTGGGCCATTAAAGGAGTTCCTGGCAGGCCAGCGTTTCAGACATGAAGCAGAGAAAACCTTTTACCTTGACGGTATCCAAGCACAAGTGAAACGCTTGGATAAGTGCATTAATGTAGCTGGGGATTATATAAAGAAAGAAGTTTCTGCCTCACAAAGACAAAGAACTAAATTTAGGTGGCCTTGAAAAAAATGTAGGTAAATGAGTCTAAAATTTGTGTAAATCAAAATGATCAGGTCGCGTCCGTGTGTCATGTGTTTAATACAGTGCATGCAGCCTACGGAATATTTTGATACGAATGTAAATTCAACATTTCCTGATGGAGTTTGTAACAAATGCTTCTTTTATTTATTATTGAATACTTTCTACACATTAAGCATCTGGTTACGCACTTGGGAGGGGAGTTGCATAAATGAAATGTTGAGCGTGTGGGAGTCTTTTATGTAAAATCATACAGGGCACTCGGGAAGTTCTTCTAGAACTTCAGAGACAATCTGATTCATTCTGAAAATCTCATTGGAACTTTTCCAATGCCACGCCACTGGACAGCAATGATTTTCAAAGCACAGTCTTTCAAAATGAACATGGTTAATTTTTTTGGAAAGCGAATTCATGTGCACTCTGTGTCTCACAACTCCCTTGAATTGCAGAGTACTTTCCTCATAACGCTATTAACCCGAAGCAACAATTTCAACAAATTATATTACACTGAGTGGCCTTGATCTTTGATCCATAGTGGAATAAAACATACGCTCGTCCTGCAGCATAATTAATCATGGCGACATGCTTGTCACCTTTCCCAAAGAGATATTTTCCTGAGATGATTTATAAGACAGACTTTTTTTTTTCAAAGGTAAAACACTTGATGTTGATAATATCAGAGCATGATTTCACTATAACTACCTAGCTATATAAAATTTTTTTAAACCCGTGTCTCTTCTATTGGCTATTGTGTCTAAGTGCAGCTGTGGAGAATAAGCTGTGAGTGTGTCATCAATCTGCACCACAGTGCAATCAGTCGATTGTTGGGCACGAAGCTGTGTTCAGCAGAAAAGACCGGAGAGATAGAAATGGAGTAGACGTTGTGAATTATAACACTGATTTTTTTCCCCTCTTGACTACTTTCACAGGGATAAAAGGGAAGCAATAAAAGGTTAAAGTGGAGATCTTTTCAAAATTGCCAGATTCTGATATACAGTCAGGTCCATAAATTTTGGAACAAA
>JAQMYG010000013.1:12685339-12696059 GCA_030014215.1 Clariallabes teugelsi
TGTTTCTGAAGCTGGTGAAGAGTGTTGTCAGCTGTTTGTCAATCAACTATGATTGTATACCCGGTTCGTTTCACCGCTATTGCTAAGTTAACCCATGTCGAAATAAACGCTATTAAAAGAATTTAGTGCAATGTTTAATTTACATAGAAAGTGCCGTCTTTCTTAACGCTGTCATGCAAAAGGAGAGAAAAATCGATTCCTGAGCAACCAATGTCAGCTAATTCAGGACCTTCACTGTGGACAGCGCCGCGTAAGAGGCAGTGACTTAAGAAGACTCCTAAGGGACAGTTCGAGAAACACATTTAGAAAAGTAATCAACTTACGTAAGATATATCTTAAGAGTCTTCTTAGAGGGCTAAGAGTGTGCGTTATCGAGAAACCGGGCCCAGGTCCGTGATTAGTATACTGCTGATGCTGAGTGGTTGGAACAGACGAGAGGGGAAAGGAGGTCGCTGCTGGGGTTGTTACATAAACAACCAGTTTTTTTTATTACATATTTGGGCACTTTGTAGTCTGTAGCAGTAAAACTTTGTTCCCATTTATTTGATTTAATCTGGCTCTAGACCTTTGCACAGTGTTACCTAGCCATCCAACAATAATGGGTCTTCAGGATTAAGGATCAGGATCACAGATCTCATAGAGCTATCATGTTACAAAAAACACTTCCCAGTATGCTACAGTACAGCCAACAGTGACCGATCCCTATGGCGTTCTTTATCTACAGACAGAAATCTTTCTAAAATAATAAGTAAATACATTTAAATTATTAAACTTCTTAAGCGTAGCATGTCCTAAAGAGCAATTAATTTCACAAGTAATTGCTTCTGGTCCGCTGACTCCTCCAACTGTTTTTCAACGAACGCCGGTTCATTCTGTGCTGGAAACTATAGAGAAGAGGATTGATAAATAGAGAAAGAAAAAGACAGGGACAACAGAGGAGAATAAACAATGAGTGAAAGAAAACAAATGTAGAAAACAAGAGGTGCAACGCAATTACACGCAGCACTCCTTTGTTGTCCAGTACTGTGAGGGTAAATTGTGCCGTTCATGGTTTATAAATCGTGGTTAAACGCATTCCATTAGCAGAGCCGGATCTCTGCTGCTGCTGTTGTTGTTGATGATGTTGTTGTTGTTTCTGTATTTTTCCTCTTCACTCTTTATATATGGAAGCACTCCGGTCAAATTTTTTTAACGATGTGATAAAAGCAGCTACCTGTTGTAAATGCTGGATGATGCTCAACTCTCAACTTCTTTTGGCAAATGGTTCTCAAAGTCATCCATCACGACAGCCTTAAAACTGTCAAACCAAGAAACTTTATATTCTTTGAACAATCTAGACCTCTATAGGTTCCAGATTCTCATTTATCACTCATTAGGCGTACTATATATTTATATTTTCATTCGATGTCTGGGTACCAAAGTTGTCATCTGAAAACGGCTTGGTTAGAACATCTAATTGAATTCCAAAAGACAAAGGAACTTAAATATGCAAAGGCTTCTCAACTAAGACTTGCCTGCTGATACAGGTAAAGTGTGTATCAATACAATAAAATAGATTTGCACACTGAATGAGGTTTCATGAAAATAAAGAACCAAGAACCACTTTCGTTCAGGTCATCAGCTGACTTTAGTTTGTTGCCACATGATGTGGTTGAGCCCCATGTGTTTCCCTTTATACCCTGAAACACCCATGACTCTGGAATAAGGTCAGTCTGAACTTATCAGATCACATGACCTTTTTCCATCACTCCAAATTCCAATCCTTAAGCTATCTAGCAAATTTAATCCTGTTTTGTCCAATCAGTCTCCCTAACAAGTGGTTTTCTTATGGCAACACATCTGTTTTGTCCCAATTCTGTGAGTTCTCATCACATTGTGTGTGTGCATGGAAATGTTTTTGTTTTGTTCCAGGTTTTAATAATGTGTTCAAGGGTTCGTAACCCAGTTCCATTAAATAAAAATTTCCTTAGTTGTTTTCTTTGCTTGATGCAGACCAATAGTTCTAAGATCTTCTGAAATTGTAGAACAATAGATAAATCTTTCCCAAGAAATAGGGAATCTTTAATGTTAAATTCACTACGACATCATTGCACCACAATCGATATGTACAGTATATAAATATTTCAATCGATACTAAACTAATTGATAGGCTTGCGAGAAAAATACAAACATCAGTCCGTACATGTATCATCTTTAGCCTTTAGGTAATTAATTTACTAGCATAAAACTACACTATATTTTCAGCTAACTCTATATTAGCTATGCAGATAGTGATCTTGGCTACCAGCTTGAGTAGATGGAATGTTTCCTTTAGTAGTACATAAACTTAATATGAACAGTTTGACGGCAAAACACAGTAAATGCCATTTTCAGGCTTTATCTCATTTTGGCAAAATGTTATTCTCTGACAAACAAAACATTCAATTCGAAAACCGCTATATAACCTCAACACATCTTTTTGTCATGTGATCAGTGAGTGTATTTAAAATGTTTTTGGAGAACGTTGAAGCCAATCCTGCCAATTGCAATCACTCCAGCAGTAATAAATAACAAATATGTGTCACTTAACATCCACAATATGTTCCAAGAAATAGGAGACATATTATGCGATTTAGATTTATACATGTGGGTGTGATGCTGTTCGGGAAGCACCGCCATGAAGCAGAGAGAAATAATGTTACAAAACCTAAAATATGCATGTGCAATTTGTGTACAAGGGACACGAGATGCATGCACTGTGCGTGCAAAGCTGTTGCACTTGATTTGTCTGGCTCTATTGTCTATTACTGTAATGTTATAAACCTTAGGGGATCACTAATGGACTCATGGTCGGTTGATACAGGAACAGACATCATACAATGTACATTGTGAGTACTATGATAGGGAGCTGTTGTCATGTTCCAAAATGAAACAAAAACTGGTAGAGGAGAAGACTGATGATGCTTAAACCGAAGTTAATGATTTGCTTATAATTTTTCTCACTTTTTTCTGTCCTGATTTAATTTGAACTCATCCCTGTATGGGGTGCCAATCCATCTCAGGGCACACACAAACACTCCGGGCAATTTGGAAATGCCTTTCCAATTAGCCTAAGCATGTCTTTGGACTGTAAGAGGAAACCAGATTACCCAAAGGAAACCAAGCATGAGGAGAACATACTGCACAAACTCCATGCACACAAACCTGAGACGGGAATCGAACCCAGACTCTGGAGGTGCAAGACAATAGGGCTAACCACTAAGCCACCGTGCCACCATAAAGGAGACAATACTGCTAATTGAACAATAGTCCAGAGTAATTATCCAGCATGGTTGAAAATGCAGAACAGATTTGTGATAGCAACTCATGTGATAGTTTTTTTTTTCTACAGTTCCTTAAATATCCTTCCCTTTGATACCTCAGATTTTCACAGTGTAAATCGCATTGCAGTAATTACAGAAAATTTTCTCATTTGTAACCCAAGAGAGACTCAAGACTTGTTTTTTTTTTTTGTCAATTTTCAAACTTTGCTCAAATTTGTTGTAAATTGAATGTTTGTCTCATGTCTCCTTTGCTACCATTCAGAGGAACCAGACTCAACAGGGAACCCATCCTCATTTGGGTGAAACAGAGAGCAGGAATTGATCTGCATTAATACTGTGTGTTATGTGGCAGCCAGTTCAGTATAACAGTTGATGTTAATTGATGTTAATATGGAGTCCAGGTAGTTATTGGAGGCTCAGGTAGACTCGTAGGAAGTTCCAGTCCTGAACTATCGAGCAAGTGCAGCCAAGTCAAGTCCTCAGAGAAACATCAGTCAGAACCGTCTTCATGGTAGAGTGAAACCGCCCTCAGACACCAGACGCATGCCAAAGAGACACACAGGTCATCCATGTGACGAGATCTCCAACCAGAAGCGAGGCACCAGGATGAGTCAGACAGGTACAGAGGGCAGAGGGAGTCTGGATCACTGGCAGTTCAGGAACGACATGTGTAGCTTGACAGAGAGAGAGGGGGAGAGAGAACAGAAAATGAGAGAGCAGAAGAGGAGAGATAACAGTTAGGTATACGTAATGTATAATGCATTATGCATTTAGACATTTATGCCTGTTGTCTGTATGCACTTTCCTTGCTTATCATCAGAAAACATCAGAGAGAAAGTGCTATTGATCCAGCCAGGCTGTTCTCTCCGAGCTACTAATGACAATTGACCAGCTGGAAATCATACACGCAGAAGATCAGACCGTTCGGGAAAAAAAGTGTACTCTGACTGACCTAAATCAATCTGTAATTGTTTTTTTCTTCAAAGACAAAAGCAAGTAAAATGGACTCTCTATTGAATTGGGTCAACTCGTGTAGAGTGATAAAGTGAATTATCGTGTATTCTAAAATGAATGAGAGTGAACACAAGTTATATAATTTGATTGATATACCACTTTGCCTCATAATGCTCATTGCCATTGCGCTCCATCTTGTACTTTCTCGAGTGGATAGCTCAGTGGTTAAGGTCTCAGGCTACTGATCGGAAAGGGCCCAGGTTCAAACCCCTGAACTATCAAGTTGCCCAACAACAAGCAGTTGAGGTTTGAGGGCCTTGGTGGTTCTGGGGTTTGAACCTGGGGCATTCCAATCAGTACCCCCAAGACCTTAACCACTGGGCTACAGATTGGAACTGATTCAAACCCCAGAACCACCAAACTACAGTACCACTGTTGGGCCCATGAGCAAGGCCCTAAACATAGTAAGTATAAGTCACTCAGAATAAGGGTGCTTTTTCTCGCACACACCCACAAATTAGAAATTCATACAAACTTTCATGGGGTACAATTCCCTTTTTTTTTTTTTAGTAAATGTATTGATACTCTTACCATGATGGGAAACCTCAACCATTTGGAAGAGTTCCGTAAAAGGATTTCGAAACATAGATAGATGGGTGATGTGATGGGTGTTTATTCTATTACAGACTTAAAATTTCTGGGAAATTGCTGTGGTATTGGCAGAATAAAGCACTTCACCAAATGGGAACCTCATGACGCCACAACTATTATTATTGTATTTTTGTAAGCATTGAAATGTGCAGAAAAATGCTGGTTGCACAGATGGAGTGATTAGGCTGAAAATTGAAGGAATTGTTCATCACCCAGGTATCCGGTGTGCTTTTACTTTGCTAAGGAATTGGACTGTTGTTTTTTCCCCAAAATTTCAGTTTTTCCTTATTTGGGACTGGGTGGATATATCGGATTGAATATTGTACACACCCCATAAAATATTGAAATATAGTCAAATGTTTGGCTGGTTCTCCCAAGGGATAAAAACAACCCTAGAGCGAGCATACCGTTCCCGAGTTGTGAGGATCTGTTTGGTACCTGTGCCAAGTCATTTTGCTCTCCTGACGCCTAGCTCGCTCCCTTTTGGTCCAATCGTAAAAAAATAAAATAAAAAATAGACTTGACACGTTGAAGGGTTCCGAAATGTCTACTACTTTTTTTAAAATCATGCCGATCAAAAATAATTCACCCCTTCAAAAATGGACCTGAAATCAGTCCATAGACTTTAATGGAGTTTTAGAGTGGACACACACACACAAAAAAAAAACTCTTTAGAAGCACTTTGGAAAAATTGCCATCCTGCGTTCAATTTTTTTGAAATACCCACATACAATTTGACATCCCTCAACTTAAAAGCCTCCTTTCTCAAAAGATTTGAGAACCAAAGCTGTACGACTTGTCTGATTTAAGTAAAAGAAGCACAGGGGTGAAGATTCCTTTGATGTTAAAATATGTTACATTCTCTGTGACTGTGAGTTTCATGTGCAGGATAGGAGGATGCCTGCAGCTAGTGTCCCGAGCCACGCCCACTCGACTTTCTCACACACTTCCTGGAATCACAGTAGTATATAGACTTACAGTATATCTTTGAAATCGTAAACTATTTTCCATCATTTTGCTAAGGAAAAGTGGTGCGCCATTGCTTCACAATTTCTCCAGAAATTGTATCTAGTTGATGATTATATTGCTAGACAGCATGCCGTTTCATGATTATACCCCACATTATGATAATCTGGTATGTAATCATACAACAGATTTCAGTATTTTACAGTAATAATCCCTGACTTGCTAGGACTGGCTGTTTTCTCTAAACCGTTGATGACATGAACTGATAAAAAGGTTTCATTCACGAGACGACCGCTGCCTCACCGTGCTCTGACCCCTGAATAGCACACAGCGGAAAGGATGTGAAAATGAAGGACAGCCTGAGAGCACTTCCTTCTGAATAAGAGAAGGTTTTAGCCCATGGCAGTATGTCTTGAACGAGATTTATCTCGGTAAAGGTTACCAAATAAAAAGGAAAAAAAAAAAAAACCTCGATTCATAACGCATTTCATAAAAGCGGATTACCCAAGTGACTCCCAGTGACCCAAGTTGAAGGATGCAACGGAAAACCCTTAGGGGTCTTCCAGTCTTCAAATCCCAGTCATCTCTCAGAAATGCGGACGGAGAACGGCCGTAAATCTGCGCCGACCTTTCCTAGTGATACCACCAGGGTGGGACAAATCTTCTTTGCTCTTTCATCTCATCCACACACATCGTTGTCATGCCCATACCTCAACATTTTCTTCAATTATGCTGTCAGAACTAATAACATGTTTCACAGCAGCACTAAAATCCAGTCTTAAGTGGCTAACGGTGGTCATAAATGTCAAATCTGTCTCTTAAAGTACAAGATTTATAGATAGTCGAGTGGAAGGAGATTCCTTAAAAAAAGGAAAACAAAAAGGACATGTCAGATTGGTGTGTTGCGCCTTCCTTATTTGTCTTATCCCTTAGGGTATCTCAGCGCAGATCTGGCAACCCACAGCGAGCCTGTCCTTTAGGCTTATCTTCATCATTTAAGTTATTTTCATCCTCAGCATCAAAGCCATGCCATTTTCAAAGCCAGTCACCGGTCATGATCTCTTTCTCTCTCTCTCTCTCTCTCTCTCTCTCTCTCTCTCTCTCTCTTTTCCTTTTTCTATTCCTTTATGTCAGTCTCTTTACACATTCTCACATTCCTTCTCTCCCCAAGCTTCTTTATTTATTCTCCTATCTCTCAGCTTTCATGCTCAAAACTCTGGGGGATTTGCAGCGAACATCTCAGTACACAAGATGTGATGTGTAGCACTCAACAGATTTTGTGCTGTTTCTATGTCTGACACATGAGGCATACATCTTGAATAACTTCACGAAGACTATAAAAGAAAGTCTTTTATTCCTAATACAATAGTAAATTGCCACTAATTTTATAGTGTTTTGATGGTTATTTATTAAAGAATATCATGCTGTATGTTTTATTGATTTACAGTTACATTAAATGCTCTGGGGAAAAAAACAATTCTCTGAAGCAATCACTTGCCTTACAGCAGCAATAACCAGTGGTTTCCTTGGCACCCTCGACTTCCTCATATTTTTTAAAGATAATAAGACAAGAGACACAGGGTGTCAAGCACAAGCTTCTCTGTCTTGAAGTCCTGAAGGATCCCACACAATAAAAAACATACAAAAAACAAACATACAAATAAATACCAAAAACAAACAGTTTTACATAGAACACTGGAGGAAGGGATGGATGGTACCGTCTACGTGCCGCCTGGTACATTGGGCAACAGAGATACATCCGCCATTTCCAGTGCCAGTTATTTACACAGTCGGGTTGCCAGATCGACACCCGGTTGTATTTGAGGTGAAGGACGTTGCTCGAGGCGGACCTCCTGGTCAGCAGTCCAGTTTTTGTGTAAAACCATAAAAATGATCTGATCAAAGCAGGTCTTAGTATTATTCAAATTCACCCTCAGATGAACAACATATAACATTTTTTCTTCCACTGTGCCATCATGTATTTAACAAAAATACAGACCAAAAAAAACAATATTAATAATTGTCTGGGATTAATGTCCAGCACCATGTTTGGAGAGAACCAAACTGCATTTTAGCAGGAACATCTCCTACCGACTGTCAAATACAGCGGTGGGGGTGTGATGATTTGGGCTTGTTTTGCAGCCACAGCATCAGCGCTCTTTACAGTCACTGAGTCGACCATGAACTCCTCTGTACATCAGAATATTCTAGAGGCAATTGTGAGTCCATCTGTCTGACAGATAAAACTTGGGTGAAAATGGTTCATACAACAGGACACTGATTCGAAGCACCAGTGCACAAGTAAACCAACATCAAAATGGCAAAAAAAAAAAAAATAAGAATCAAGGTTTTGGAATGGCCTAGTCAAAGTCCAGACCTTAACTTCATGTGGGCCAAAATTTTATCCAAAACAATGTGAGAGAAAGTCATACATGAAATGAGTACAGTACTTCAAGTTATTGCTGCTAAAGGGTTATTTACAAGCCATTAAATTGAGAGGTATTGCCCATAAGTTTTTTTTCTTTTTTACCCTGTTTATGTTCTTCCCCCTTTAATAAGTAGAGGGAGTCCCAGACATACAAACACGTTCTGTTTTGGGAACACGTTTGTAAGTCGGATTTGTTCGTAAGTCCGACAAGTGAGTCTTATACGTCGTTGACATGAATATACAATGCAAAGCATACCAATCCACTTGACAAAATCTCTGTCCCCTTTCGCCACACTAACTCTCACAGTGAAATGTGAAATGTCTCTGCGCCTTTAAATCACGAGGGGAATCCCGGGTGCCATTTTATCTCAAAGCTGTAATTTCTTTCTTTTCTTTCTTTCTTTCTTTTTTTTTTTTGCACAGCAACCGTGAAGTTTGTTCCCTGGAATGTGACCACAATGTAAGTAACTCTAAAACCCTCATTCCATGCAAAAATGCATTCCAAAGTTCAGCCGAGTCTCATATAAAGCTTTTGCAATACCTGCACTAAGGTAAACCGAGTTCTTCCAGCTAGTATACGGCTGCTTCTGGTTAGCTGTATGAGTTCTTCTGGGGAAAGTAAACTTAAAAAGATAACTGCAGAAGCTACTTATGAGACTCAGCCGATACTTGAAATGCATTTTTGCATGGAACGATGGTTGTAAATTTGGGCCAAATGACTTACATTTTACTAGCATTCCAGGTGAGAAACTTCACCATCGGTGTGCAGAGCAGAAAAATTCAACAATATGTTAACTTTAAGTTTAATGGCAACATGCCACTCTGATAATGCTTTACTTTTATTACAAAAGCATTAAAGTCCTATTTAAAGGTTTCCTTACTTTCATCACTCATACACCAGGGTAAGATGTTTTCACTGTATCTTTTGGCCGTTCATGGTCGCTGAAAATCAGTACGTCCCTACAGACTCCTCTTTTTTCCCCCACTTTCTGATGGCTGCTTATGTTTTGGTTGAAGCTAATTAATGTGACAGGAGTACACCTGCTTGGTAATGTGTTTTATTGATTTATCCTGATGAAGGCAGCAAGCTGTAACATGTTGGTATTTTAGTCTAATTAAAAGTTTCGTTCTTGCTGTTGAGGAGAACTCCGCCACTAATTAGGTTCCTTCACAACGCATTCGAATCCGGGGATAAGAGCGGAACATCTCCATGTGGAAACATATGGACCTGGATGCACCATTTGTCCATTTCTTGTGTCTGTTCATATCGAAAGCAGTGCAAAAAATATGCATCGGGGCACAAATGTATAAATTCGAGAGATACACAAATATTTCCGCCGGGAAAGTTCCTTATATTTAGAGTTGACTTAGCACATGATTATTCTAGATGGACTTTGAAATTAAATGAGTGCAATTCGTGCGTGCATTTTATTTAAACTGATGTGCCTGAAACAGAGACAAGCATTTACCTTCAATACTACTTGTAATTATTACACGATTCACTGCAAATACATTTTAAATTCAACACTTTCCACCATTAGCTTTCAGCAGTTTGTAAAATAGCACGTGATCCAGCTCGTCCTACTTATTTTCCATATTAAACTACAAATACAGCAAAGGAAAGCACAAAGCTTAGTCATTCCTCTAAAATACTTTATCTTCTGTCGGACTGGACAGGCTGTGAAATATATACATTTCCTTTTTTTTTTACAACAAAAGTTAATTGCGGCAACAGCCTACTAAATCACAGTGATGAGACTTTTAGCCGCAGTAAAACATTTGCAAGGTGCATCCTAGAATGATGATTTTCACCGACGTGGCTCTGAGCCCAATGCGGTAATTTCAGTGAACATTCAGCGAGTGGAATGCCTGGTCCTTGAAAATTTTGCCGAAGAGACGCATCTGTCTGTGGGAACTGGATGCACAATCATTCAGGAACACCACTTGCACTTTACAGGAACTCGTATGGGACTTATTGACACATTCCTTGTGCAGTCCTGACTTTGCTCCAAGCCATTTGTACATGTTTGGGCAATTAAAGGAGTTCCTGGGAGGCCAGAGTAGAGACATGGAGCAGGCAGACCAATCTGATCATGGCTCTAGTGTACTGAGAAAGTGTTCTACCTTGATGGTATCCAAGCACCAATGAAACACTGTGCATTAGTGTATATCATCAATCAAAAGTCCGGGTTTGACTCGAACGCCCTTGTATATTATTATGCAACTTACATTGTTATATCTATGACATATTTACGGTATGTAATGAACAGAGGTGTCAAGTAACGAAGTACAAATACTGCGTTACCTTACTTAAGTAGAAATTTTGGGTATCTATACTTTAAGGAGTAATTATTTTTCAGCCGACTTTTTACTTCTACTCCTTACATTTTTAAGCAATTATCTGTACTTTCTACTCCTT
>JAQMYG010000013.1:12708454-12720953 GCA_030014215.1 Clariallabes teugelsi
TTCACAGGAAGAATCACAATAAGTAACTGAATAGAATTTTCCCCCCATTTTTAATTTCCAATTCGAGTTACAATCCATTCAAAATGTAAGGGAAATTACACATGCACTGTTTTCACTATTTTGTTTAAACTACTTTGATACATTGTATCATTCTTTCAGTGTTAATAAGCAAGGTTAAATAATCAAAATATTTATCACACTTGTGTAGTCGTTAATTAATCAATTAATTTATTAATTTATTTTGTTTGTTATGGTTTCTGATCCGCTACCTTTACCCATAAAAACAATAATAAAAAAATTTAGTTTCATTAGAATTCTAATTAAAATATTCTTTCCCCTGACTTCGCACATGGCTTAATTCACACAATTATCCTTTGTAAATCACCTGCAACACGCCAACTGTTTTACACATAATTTATTCCACTGACATCCAAATTAGAGGCCATTATTTTGGCAAGTCATAACGCGGCATTGCCAGGATTCAGATTAAACCTGCAGTGGAGTAACAGAGGGTTTAACACCAGTTGAGCATAACACTTGTGCATCATGCGCTATAAATACATAAACACGAACAATATTAACACAGTGGTTCTCAGCTCTGGTCCTGGAGGACCCCTGCCCTGTAAATGTTAATGCTTTATCGGCTCTGAGCTCTGATCGAATCTGATTTACAGCAACTAATTAACAGCTTTTTCTTTATCGAGGTTGGTGTGGTAGATCAGGGAAAACACTCAGATGTGCAGGTCAGTGGTCCTCCAGGAATAAGCTCCATTAACAAACCCGAGAACATACCGATACAGGTCATTGAAAAACATGTTAGCAAAATATGGGACCTTTAATGCTATGTCTTTAACAACGTAACGAAAGGTTTCAGAGATCCCCTTTCATGTCCCAGCTGAAATATCTCTCAAATTATGTATTTTTTTCATACCGCAAGCTTTATTTCACTTCTACTACAGTATGTGAATGAGAGAGTGCTGCAAAATGCCTCAGGCTAGACGAGTGGACCTATATGAGGTCACAACGGGGGCAATCTAATTGGCTAGTTTAAATCCTGGCCTAAACTCTTTATTTTATTTTATCTATTTATTTATTTTTATACACGGACTCACTGGAGATGTTTTTAATTTGTCATCATGTTTTTTAATTTGCAGTGGTTTTAGTTTTGTAATTTTGTTGTCATATCTTTATTTATCATATTTGTTGTTGTGTTTTTAGTTCTGGTGTAATACTTTTGTAAAATTTGTTTTCTTTTTGTTGTAATTTTTGGTCTTATTGTTGTGTTTTCTGATTTACACCCATGTTTTTGAGTTAGCATTTTTATAATTTTGTCTATTTGTTTTGATGTTTGCTTTTCCTGCTTTGCTGATGTGTTTTTACTTTTGCCGTTCATAATGTCGGGTTTGATGCTGCAGTTTGGGTTTGTGTAGATCTTTTGCACTTGTAATCTACTATCATTTTACAGCTCTGGCACTGAATTTTCAGCTGCAAAAAAAAAAAAAAAACTATTTTCATCTTACACCTGAAATATGCGGTGCGGGCTTCATCAGTGTTCACATCACTGCTTTTGTAAGACCAAACAGTTTGCACATATCTTGGCTAAATAGATCATTTTTCCTCGGTATGTTTAAGTGCTTAAGTAGATAAGAATAAGTGGGAAATGTGACAGTTGTTCAATACATTTCAACTCCTTTACCCTCATTCAATTAACGGTCTACCAAAAAAAAATTAAATAAAAAAAAAAATGGCAGAACATGAATCATTTCCGTATCATCAACTTCCCTCAGATAATTAAGCATCACCATGTAGAACGACGACTCTAATTAGTCAAAACAAACCCAACAAGACTTTCCAGAAGGTTTTGAATCTCTTCCAAAGTACAAATGATTACATTCGCTACCAGCGTAGCACCTCCTGGTGCCGCGGAGCGGCCCAGGGACGAGCGTTAACCATGGATCTAGCGGGTCGTTAGAGACCGTAGGACATCACGCAGCAGCAGCTGCTCACACTACACTCCAAATTTTGATTACAGAAGAGCCTTGATGCTAGGCTATTCTTGGCGTTAGCGCTACGCTTAAAGCGCAAACAGGCCGAAACGTTTTCAAACACCCATCCTTTTTTCTTTTGTAGAAACTGGAAGAAGGAAGCAGGGTTTGTAAACAGCTTTAAAAACAGTGTGGACTCATTTCCATCGAAGCGTTAACATGGAAAACAATTGCGCTTGTAATTAAAAGCAGATGGGTCCTCCTAATTTAACTGTGACAGACAGATGCTCTGCTCTGCTATTCATTATGTATAATAAATGCAATTGTATCTTGTTATATAGTAAAAATAACTTTAGTATGCTTGTTTAAAATATGAATACGCCACTGAAACACTGTAAAGCATGTTTTAATGACGTTATCGGATTGCAGTATAATGCATGGTGATACAGTAAGAATTTTGTAGACGCAGATTTTTTAGATGTAGGGCTTGAAGGAAAAGCTAAAACCTCATTAAGTGTATCTATGTTTTCATTTGTCTGAGGCTTTTATCCAGTTGAGACAGGAGCAGAACCCAGCCATAGTGGTATGGTGGTCTGGGATTTGGCTCAACCTTTCCGATCAGTATCTTAACCACAGTCACCACTTTCCACACTGCTTAAAGTGTACTATCAGACTCTTCTTACTCTCTTACTTGCATTTGTTTACACTCTTGCCCAATCTCTTTCTCTTTCTCTCCTGCTGGTCATCATATGACTCATCCTTCTTTCATGCCAATGACGTTCAATGGATGCCAATATAATATAATATATGCCCTCAAACTGTCACCATCAGCACAATTCATAGCAGCTCAAGAACATATTACATAGTATGTCGTCCCTCCCTCCCCCCCACCCCGCACTCAACAATAATGTTTTTTTTCTTCTTTTATATATATCCAAGAAAGCAATAGAGTGAGTGCACCAGACATTTATGGGAAATCTGAGAAGAAACCCGTTCAAGCTGTTACCATTATTATACCTGTCGTATAAACTCAATCCCCCCTGGTGAATGGAAAATAAATGGAGCTCGAGCACATTCAGGGCATCAGTCAAGAAGGCTTAAATGCACACAAGCAAGCAGCATGCTCTCTCAGGGCTGTTTGGACTGCGATTTCAATAGTTGTCTCAGTGCATAGACTGACAAGTTCCAGAGTGTTGTTATATCATCCAGTGATAATTTAAGAGCGGTGTAGTCAAGTCGGGCTTGTAGTATGTACGTGTGATTGATTTACTAAAGTTGTTGGAATGGTGGTTCCGTGGTTAGCACCTCCAGGAGATGAGGGTAAGAACATTTACATTTAGGCATTTGGCAAGGCGACATGCATTTTTATCTCATTACACATCTGAGCAGTTGAGGGTTAAGGGTCTTGCTCAACTTGGTGGTCATGTGATTTGAACTTGGGCTACCCCTGACCCCTGACTGCAAAGGTGAGAATCTTACCTTTGGGCCTGTGTGCATGGAGTTTACATGTTCTTCCGGTGTCTGGTGGGGTTCCTCTGTTTTCCTCCCACAATCCAAAGACTTGCAGATTACAGTAGGATAACTGATGTTTCCGAAATTGCTTGTAGTGTGTGCTCTGTGCTGGACTGGCACCCCATCCAGGGTGTATCCCCTCCTAGTGCCCCAAGTACCCTTTGATACTGTAGGTTCATGACCCTGTAAAAGATAAGAGGTAAAGAAAATTAGGTGGAAGTGATGGAATGGTAAAATGGTATACGGTGTCGATACAATACAGATTTGGGCCAACAACATTTGGTTAATTTTAAAAAAAAAAAGGTAAAAATCTGAGTGTGTACCAAACTTGATCCAGTGAAATCTTTGCCTTGCTGCCAAACCAAATGGAATCCTTATTATATATTGGTTGTATCAAACCCTTTGTCTCTGGCTACCTACAGTATCCGCTTCTAGTTTAGAATGCAGCCCATGTTGTTCATTGTGTATCAATGAATGGGGAAAGGAAAAAAAGTATCTACTATAGAAAGTATGACCCTTTAACTGTTTAAAAAGCCCTAGAGTGTACTCACGGGATCCACCATTATAGCCATCAGGCCTCCCTTTATGTTTTATCCTCGAGGCTCTATCACAGTGACTTCAATTGTGCCCTGTCCATTGTAGAAAGGGTGCATTTAATTAAGGCTAACTATCAGTTTCTCGGTGTCTCTGACCTGGGGGCTAGCTAGTGTTTGCTCTTAGAAGATTTGGTCCTTTTACAAGTAATCCTTTTTGGAAGAATTAACTAGCACAGTGGCGCTGACCTTTGCTTAGCCCCGTGTAATTAATATGTAAACTCTGACAGCTGAGGCAACTGGGATTTCACCGGTGAGACTTTGTGCTCTCTGTTAGCGTTGGGTGGCCTTTCACTTTACATTGAAAGCATCATCTCAAAGCCGCTTTTATCTTTTATTTAAAAAAGGGACTGTGAGAGAATTCTCTAATGGATCAGACAGGTCTTTCAAATGTGCTTCATTAGAGTCATTAGCCAATGTTTGAAGTTGGAAGTTTAAGAAACATTCTCTATGAAGACTCTATATACAAGTCAAACTGGGACTTTTGATTGGGCAGAAAAACTACCTTTGTTTCTCTATATAATCCCCTGCTACACTAATGCACTTCTCTGAGTTTCTCACTGGTGCTTGGGTACCATCAAGGTAAAAATTGAAAGCGCTGGCCTCCCAGGAACCCCTTTAAATTCCCAAACATGTCGAAATGGCTTGGAGCAAGGTCAGGGTTGTATCTGAAATTTGATTCATGTCAACTGGACGACTTCTTAGTTTAGTTGAAATGTTTCACTACTCATCCGTAGCTTCTTCAGTCTAAGGTACAGTAAGTCCTCCAAGGTCAAATGGCCCTCTCCAATCTGAAACAGCTTGTTACGTAAACAATAGAGAAGATGAAAATAGGAGGGAGGGTCGTTAAAGAGTAGAGGAGACATAGAGTAGGGAGACAATGGAGAGAGAGATTAGGGAGAGTCATTAAGGTGTAAGGCGACCAGGAAGAGTAAGGGGAGTCCTTAAGTGTGGCTTTCTTGGTGGACATGTGAAGAGGTCTTGATCTTCCTTGGGATAGATGAAAGGGCAGCATGAAAAAAGAAAAGAAAATCTTCAGACGTCCACCAAGAAAGCCACATTTTCTATTCTATTATAGTAAAAAAAATTTATTCTATTATAGTACATCGTCCTTAAGGTTTGGCATGTGATTTCTTCTCCTTCTGTGATGCTTTTCTGCTCAGCGTGGTTGCAAACCAGTGTGGCCATTCTCCTCTGACCTCTCCTGCCGACATTATGGTTCACATCCAGTGAGAACTGCCGCTCAGTAGATGTTTTATTTGTTTTGCACACCATTGTGTATAGCCCTGCGATGGATTGGCACCCCATCCTCATGTTCTAAGTCTCATGTGAAAGGCTCTAGGCCCCCCGCGACCCTGTATAAAGCGGTACAAATGATGAGGCAACCGTTGTGTATAATCTTCAGAGAGTGTTGTGTGAAAATGTCTGGATATCAACTATTTCCTTTCTGACACTAACAACCATCCAACTGTCAATTTCTTTTTGTTACGTTCACTACTGCTACATGATTGGTTGGATAATTAAAGTATTAAATTACTGTAATTTAATATTAAATTACAGTATATAGTATTGCTGAATTTTAGAAAAACTAATTTTTCATTTTGCTTTCAAATGTCCACATGCATTCAATGCGAATTTAATTCTAAAGCCTTTCGAACATGTCGCTTCTCAACCATGTCGTCGTTCTCGTCACATTTACATTCACACGTCCGAATTGCTACGACCACAGCTGACCAGCTCAGGCGCCTCAATCAGGCCAGGCGATGTGTTACTCTAATATCCTCATCACTCTTTCTTCCAGAGCTCTCGTTATTAGCCACTGAATTTGCCCCGACTGGACCTTGTTTTTTCAAGAAAGGCTAATTCGAGAGCTTTGCAATGCGTGTCGGCATTTAGCCCGCATCTATCGTCTCAATTACGGCTATGGCTTGTTAGGAAGGCTACACAGGCGAGGGATTGATTCTGCTTAGAAGATATTCGGGTCACTAAAGACTGGCTGTTTTCTGTAATTCAATACCTTAGAGGTTTAGCTCTTTCTCAGAGAATAGTATTTGGAACAAATAGATGCAGGATATTAATAGTATGTAGTTACGCTTAGATAAGATAGAATTTATCCATAGCATGTCAAACATTAAACACTAACCAGATTGCTCAAGCCAAGTATTATACTCTTCCAAATGGTTGAGATTTCACTTCATGGTAAGAGTATCAATACAATAGATAGATAGATGGATAGATAGATAGATAGATAGATAGATAGATTATATTTTATAACTAGGAATTCAACAGTTATTCAAATTGACTACAGCTTTAAGCAATCAGATACTTGTCTTTTTTCCCCCTCCTAACATAAGATAAAACCTAGAAAAGGCTGCTAAATCCCTCCATCATTCCTCTGTTCAGCTGATTTGCTTAATCCCCCCCGGATAGTCATCAATACAGCATCTGATATTTGCCTTATTTGTATTCTCTAAACGTTTCACTATCTCACTTGCTCTAACAATCTTGACATAATATGTAGATGTTCTGTGAATCACTTATGACTTATTCTCTCTCTCCCTCTCTTTCCCTGTCTTTCTATCTTAAACTCAATCTCCCTGGATTCACAAGTCCTTAAGCTCAGGAGTGAGAGTAAACATCTTCCTTATTTCCTTCTCTTTATTCTTCCTCATATCGCTGTTTCTTTTTCTTTCATCTCTCCACTTCCTAGAGCTCTTCACCTGCCCTTAATCTAGGATACTCTCTACGGTGCTTCTGAGCAGGAAAAAAAAAAAACGTTCATTGTGTATCTTCCATATACACCACCTTTACTCTTTGCTCCCTCTTCACACCTTTCTCGTTGTCTTTACAAACGAAAACAAAAAAAAAAATCTCGAAGGCACCTAAGTCGCAGATAGTTTCTCTCTTTCTCCCTTTTGCACCCCACTCTTCATTGCCCTTCTTGCCTTCCTTCGTTTTTTTTTTCTTTTCTCTGCAGTAGCTGTAGAGAAGCAGGGCGAGTCTCTGTGTCTCTGTTTTCCTGCAGTCCTCCCCAGGGGCTCTCTCACTGCCTCTGCCTTGTGTTTCTTTTGGAGGACAAGTAGGTGTGTATGCTCGTGTGTGGGTTTGTGATTTTGTCTATTCTAATGACTGCTTTAAATCGTTCACAACGGGTCACACTTGGACTCTGCCTAGCTGACCGTATGATCGAGGCAGACGTTCAAGTCAAACAGGGATTTATGATGAGATTTCTCATGATTGAAGGCGTAAACCAATTGACCTTTACATCAAGCACAGTATTGTTATAAGTCTCTAAGTCGCAGTGAACATTTAAATGGTGCAAATGTTCTAAAGAACACCGATGTCCATGAATGACCATCCCGGCTGAGGTGGCTCGGATCCCACCGCAGTCGTTTTCGTCAACGTTCAGCGAGTGGAACACCTGATCCTTGAAAATCCATGGATAATTTGTCACCAGTTTACGGAAGAGACGCATATTTCTGAGGGAACAGTACTCACAATCATTCACCAACACCACTTGCACATTACAGGAACTCAGCTGGGAGTTACTGCCATGTCTCCATAAGGTCCTGACCTCAAGCGAAGTCAGTTCCACATGTTAGGGCCATTAAAGGAGTTCCTGGAAGGCTCAGAAATCTGGTGTCCAAGCAATATTGAAACACTGAGATAAGTGCATTAGTGTAGAAGGTGGTTATATTGAGAAATCCATCCATCCATCTAGGACTCTGTATCCTCTGTAGTTTAACTAGGGACTGTGGAGGCCAATGGTGACCATTGAGTATGACTGTGGTATGACCTCTTGTCAACATTCAAACCCTCTGAGCAATTTGGAAACGTCAATTAGCCTAATCTGCATGTTTTTTGGACTGTGAGAGGAAATCCACCAAGTACAGGAGGAACATGCAAACTACATCCCAATGTAGGAACAGAAACCAGGACCTAGAGGTGCAAAGCGACAGTGCTGATGACTAAATCACCGTGCCTCCATATAGATAAATGAAGGGAGTTTTACTGTTCTGTTATTCTGCACAATCAAAAGTATCAGTTTGACCCGAATCCCACTTGTAAATACCAAACTAAAAACCAAACTCCCACTTTCATTGGTCAGTGTTCAGTGTGATTGCATTACCTGGTACTACAGTAGAGCTGATCAGATGCATGTCTTATGTGCTTAAAAGTACATAATGATTACCTTAATAATTGTTTCACAGACATACAGTACACCTAAAAATGCACTCTAACATTATCGCACCTATTCACATCCCCTGTTCTGGCACTGCATGCTATAGCATTGCACCTCTGACTCTACCAACAAGTCCTGCTGTGTCCTAAGGCATATCACGTTCTTTATGTTCGGAAACAGCTGCCAATCCCTAATGCTGTGAATACCAGGTACAGTACCTGTGAGATCGCAGTCTAATTTAGTGGAGTCGGTTTAATTACAAATGCTTTCTCACACATCTTCATTTATATCCATCACTACACGCCTGGGATTTATTGGAGCTTTAGCATGAGTTTGAGAGAAATTGTCTGTAAAGAATCTTGTGTTGTCTCAACTCGGATTGATCTTCAGAAATATCTTAAGACGTGAGTCAGCTGTCAAGTTAATGAAACCTTTCACTGTTGCTGTCAAACAAGAAAAGGCTAAAACCTAAAGGTCAGCACAGGAAACAAGCCGTCAGAGCCGCCAGGGCTCGCGAGCAGGTTAAATTCATTAGTGTAAAGCTTTCAGATCGGGCGGACGAGCAGGGGGAGGACATTTAAACATCTCAGGGAACCTAAATAAGGTATTGCATTCTAATGCAGATGATGGTGGTGTTGTAAAGATTTCACACATTTTACAAGCTTTACTATCACACCAAGCAGCAAAATTTTCATTTATAGCGTTCGGCAAATGCCCTTATCCAGAGTGACTTACATTTTTATCTCGTTATACATCTGAGCAGTTAAGGGCCTTGCTCAAGGTCTCAACAGTGACAACTTAGTGGTGCTGCGATTTGAACCAGGGACCTTCTGATCTGTAGCCCAAAATCTTACCTACCATACTACCCCTGCCCACCCAAAAATGAGTCCAAAGCAGAAGTGTCAAAATCACAATCCGTACCGTGCATGACCGCTAGGTGGCAGCTTCAAAAGTGAGTCAGTTTCCGTAGAGCAAAACATTCTTTTGGCTACTCCGGTAAAGGTCTCGTCACAGCGGACAATCCAATCGGCACACAACTTGGCACAGGTTTTACACCAGCAGCAGGGCTCAAACCCAGATCCTGAGAGCAACAACCAAAAGCCTTAGCCGCCTGAGCCACACCTCCCACTGTCAATCGCCCAACTTTTAAAAGTCCAACTTTTCAACAGAAATAAACATGTTTACCGCCTGATACCAAATAAATATCTATAGCTAGATTCATGACAAGTGTAGAGGATGGTACAGTGATGAGGTGGTGAGAACCGTGGCCTCATACCACCATGGTTGAGGGTTTGAGTCCAGGTCACATTCTCTCTGTGCTTGGTGGGTTTCCTCCTTATGGTTCAAAGACACATAAAAGTTAAATGACAACTTTACGAGACTGATGTAACTCGTTAGTTAAAATTGTATTAACCTTGACACAGGATGACGTAGGGTATGGATGAGGTTGCTTAACCAAGGTTTAGGCGGATTCAGGTCCTGCCAAGATGGTGACGACCACAGTTCCCACAACTGAACTTCAAAACCACTTTTCAGAAAACATGTTGGTGATGTCATGGAGGGTTTGTCCAGTTCTTATACAGCCTATGGTTTTTACCCTCGAGGAATAGAAGATTATACTCTATCACCAATGTGAGAGGGTGGGAGTGAGGGTCGTACTCCTTCATAGACACGGTGCAAAGAAGAAACCACATTTTCTCCACGTTTACTAGAAATTGGCTCAGTTGTGCATTCTAGAGTCTATTCCCACCTCACACCCAGTATATCCAGGATAAGACTTCTGCAAAATGATTCCTTGTATCTGTTTGACAAGATAAAATGTGAGCCAACACTCTGAAATACCAAAAAAAAAAAAAAAAGTTCTTCTTTTTTTCCCCCTGAATGCCAGTATGGCTTGAAAAATCCTCGACTGTAGAAGAAGGTGTTGGAGAAAGAGAGAGAGAGAGAGGGAAAGAAAGGGACATGAACATCCATGAAGACGGCTGAATCAGCAGTGTGATGCATAGCGCATGGTTATAGTCTCTTGGTACACAGTGACATTTCGAAAACGACACAATGGTGGTTTGAAATTGAGAAATCGTTACTTTGCGTGAGCACTGTGTGGAAGCAAACGCACAGTGCTGCATAACCTCAAAGGAGTTCCATAGCCTTCTGAATCTTAAAATTTACAAATGATTTGGATCATAGGATGGTTAAATATCAGTGGTACAAATCAAGCAGCCTGAGAACTTTACAAAGCCCTGAGATTCATGACATTGACACCACTGGTACGTTCTCTGCTCTAGACATCGTATAGAAGTGTACGCTCCGTATCATACATCTGTCAGAAAATTACCTCCATGATTTTCAATTAGTTGCGCAATTACAAAAGATGAATCATTCTTTATTCAGTTCAATAGATTTAGGAGCGAAGGGCGACAGTTGCTCTGCATTCCAATTAAACCGTAATTAAATTATACTTATCAGCCCACTTTCCACTTACCTGCAGCTATGCTTATAGCAGATGTCTGGAATATTGTGAGATGTAGAATGGTTTCTTATCAGAGCTCAGTGAATGGGGGGGTGGGGGTAGGGGGGGGGTAGGGGGATGTGGACCCCCGACGTGCACCTCCTGCCGTTTCTGGCCAGGAGCTCATCCATTTTCTTTGCTTTATTTCTCAGTGTGCGAGCAATTAGCTTCAGGTAGAGTGTACAAGCAGGGAATTGGTTGCTCGTAGTTATTCTCCAAAAAATCTATGGGAAAGCATTTATTGCATGAGGATGTTAAGGTGAAAGCACTTAGGTTTAACCTGTCTTTGAGGCAGTAGATGCAGAAGTTTTATAAATCTTGCAGGGAGAATTTCCTACCAGACTGTCGCTAATAAAGCTGATATGCAATAAGTTTAACCTCTTGAGATCCATAATGTACTGTTGTGTACTGTGTATATATATATATATATATATATATAAGGAGTGTTCAAGTCAAACCGAGACTTGTGATGAAATTTCTCGTGAATGAATGGATTAATTTTTACAGAAGACTTCAAGCATAGTACGCTGATGAGAATCTTAGCCGTTTTAAAGAAGGCCGTTTTAAAAACGTGATCCTGGCCGAGGTGACTCAAATCCCACTGCAGTCGTTCCCGTAAACATTCAATAAGAGGAATGCTCTCTGGATCACAGAAGGTGTTCTGTTTTTGCCAGACAATGCGTGACCTCATACTGCCCACCGCACCACTTGAACAATACAGGAACTGTATAGGAACTCAGCTGGGGGTTATTGTCACATCCTCCGTATAGGCCTCACCTCGCTTCAAGCATTTGCCACGTTTTGGTCAATTAAAGGAGTTCCTAGGAGACCAGCATTTCAGACATAAAGCAGGCAATCCGATCATGGCTCTGATGCACTGAGAAAACTTTCTACCTTGATGGTCTCCAAGCACTAGTGAAACTCTGGGATAAGTGCATTAGTGTTGAAGGGGTTTTTATGTTTAGAACTGTGTTCCGTTATTCTGCATAATAAAAAGTCCCGGTTTAAATTGAACTCCCACCGTATGATTGAGATTTTTGCCAGAGCCCATATGCAATACAATCAGGTCAGCATTGGGTCATTTCATTTTCGTCACACCATTACAAATCAATCCACTGGAATTCAATTGGAATCCTATAGTGAGTTACATTATTATTATTATCGTTTCAAAATCCAATCGGATTCTTATGAGTTACTGACCGGAATATTACCCAGCATCCATTGGATTTCTATTGGATTTTTTTTATAGATCACAAATTGGAATATAAGGTGCTTGTAGGTTTTCCTCGATTTGTATTCATCAGGCATTTTTGTTCAATTTTGCATGTGTGAGTTACCCACTGGAGTAAGGTCCAATCTTTCTGTCCCTATTGATTTTCAATGGATTACTCTTTAGGATATGGATATGGAGTGGCAAGATATGGAATGACAAGAATGGACTGGATTGGGAATGAGTATATCAGAGGGAGGTAGGTGCAGGTAGGATGGTTTGTGGACAAGGTTAGAGAGGATGATTTGGATATGTGCAGTGAAGAGATGATGGAATATAGCAGGAGGAGAACATTAGAGATGGAGCTGCCACGCAGGAGGACAAGAAGAAGCCCAAGAGGAGGTTTATGGATATGGTAGGTATGGATGTGGACTAGTGCTGCACGATTAATAATATCGCAATCGCAATCGCGATGTCAGCCTATGCGATTACATTACAGCAAATGTT
>JAQMYG010000013.1:12734397-12748009 GCA_030014215.1 Clariallabes teugelsi
TTGTCACATACACAATCAATGTAGTGAAATGTTTTTTTGCGACCAGTCGCGACGGCAGCCACCTAGGGCGCCATCATCATTTTCTTTAATATATGAAATCATAAAAAGAAAGAAAGTAAGAAGAGAAATTGTAGTATGAAATTATAGAATAAAGGAAAGAAAGTAATCATAGGATAAAATCATAGAAATCATATGAAAAAAGAAAGAAAGAAAGAAAGAAAAAGAAAGAAAGACAACATGAAAGAAAAAAAGAAATGTATTTTTTATAATTTATGTAAAGTAATATTTTCTTCCACAATTGAGATCTCAATGCTGATTAGTCACAGAATTTAGGGGGAAAAAAACATTAAAAAGTTATGGGGTTTTTTTAAAATTAAATTTTAAAATGAAAATAAGAAGTAAAAAAAAGAAATTGTAGTATGAAATTATAGAAAGAAAGAAAGAAAGAAAGAAAGAAATCAGAAATCATAGGGAGAAAGGAAAGAAAGAAAGAAAGAAAGAAAGATAATTTTATTTTAGTCCCAGAGTGACATGTAAAGTAATATTTTCTTCCAAAATATTCATTTAAAAAGACCTGAAAAGCTATGCTATGATTTTAATATATTTTTAATGAAATTATAGAAAGTAAGTAAGAAAGAAAAAAAGAGATAAATAAAGAGTAGCATGAAATTATGGAAGGAAAGAAAGAAAGAAAGAAAGAAATCACAGGATGACATCATAAACATCATAGAAAGAAAGAAAGAAAGAAAGAAAGAAAAATGTAAAGTAATATGGGATTCAATGCTGATTGGTCACAAAAGTAACAAAAAAATATTAAAAAGTTATTTTTTTTTTTTTTTTTTTTTTTTTTTTTTTTTTGCCATTTTACCTTCTAGGAAGAATGTAAACTAACAGTTTCGGGGTCATACCAGTGACTCCAGTGAGCTCCAGCCTTTTTTGCACCACAGACCAGTTTTATATACCACAATTTTCCCATGCAACAGCCATGGCGCGCTTGTAACAAGGCATAATAAAAGGCATAATAAATTCAACATAACATAAAGCAGAAAACAGTCCCGTAGGAGTGATGCTGGACAGTCACACCTGGAGTGTGTTCTTTATGTCCAGTCGTTCTTGTCACTGCAGAAAACCCACTGTAAAGACAGGTTGTTGGAGATGGAAGCAGAGTTAACAGCGATCTCAGGATATTCCGTCTTGATTTTACTCTAGAATGTTGGCGGAGGTGAAGTTTTACTCTATTATACAGAGCGGGCTTAGAGCATGTGAATCACCAGTTTTGATAAACCTGTAATTTAAGTAAGATGCTTGGTACTTTTTAAATCCAGCTTTCTTTTTATTGGCAGTCTCAGAGGGTTAATTCTTTCTGTAAGACTCGACCCAGTCTTATGTAAAAAATCCTCATACACTCTATGATTCATTATCAAACATGCACACGAAAGCTCTGTAAGTCATCTTCTACAGCAGTGTAGTTCAACCACGCCCACTTTTACCACTGTGCTGTCACAATAAGATCAATATGTGATAAATCATCTTTTAAACATACTGAGCATAACCCAGCTCATGCAAATGTTCATGCGTCATGTAATATACTATATGATTAGATTTACTCTACTAATGGAGCTTCCTGCAAACACTACTGCAAGTCACATGGGCACAACGTAAAAGAAAGAAGGAAAGGAAGAAAGAAAGAAAGAAAGAAAGAAAGCTATCAGTTAATCAATTATAGAAAGAAAGTAAAGCAGGAAAAGAGAAAAAAGTAATAGTACCATGAAATTTTAGAAAAAAGAAAGGAAGAAAGAAAGAAAGAAAGCTATCAGTCAATCAATCATAGAAAGAAAGGAAAGCAGGAAAAAAGAAAAAAAAGTAATAGTACCATGAAATTTTAGAAAAAAGGAAGGAAGAAAGAAGTCATATGAAGAAATCATAGGATGAAATGAAATAAATAAATCATAGGATGAAATAAAAGAAAGAAAGAAATCATAGGATGAAATGAATGAAAAAAAGAAATTATAGGATGAAATGGAAGAAAGAAAGAATCATAGGATGAAATAAAAAAGAAAGAAATCATAGGATGAAATAAAAGAAAGAAAGAAATCATAAGATGAAATAAAAGAAAAAAAAGAAATTATAGGATGAAATGAAAGAAAGAAAGAAATCATATGAAGAAATGAAAGAAAGAAAGAAATCATAGGAAAAAATGAAAGAAAGAAAGAAAGACATCATAAGATTAAATAAATAAATAAATAAATTATGGTATGAAATAAAGAAAGAAAGAATCATAGGATGAAATAAAAGGAAGAAAGAAGTCATAGGATGAAATTATAGAAATCATATGAAGAATGGCAAAAAAGGAAGACAACATGAAAGAAAGAGAGAAAGAAGGAAAGAAAGAATAGGATTAAATTATAGAAATCATATGAAGAATGGAAAGAAAGAAAGAATAGGATAAGTTCATAAGGAAGGAAGGAGAAAGAAAGAAAGAAAGAAAGACAACATCGAAGATTAAAGAAAGACAGAAATAATAGGTAGGTACAGTGACAGTACAGTAACACAGTGCAGTAAACTAGTACAGGAATATAGTACAGTAATGCAGTAATACTGTTACTTTACTGCAGCACAGTAACTCAATATAGTCGAGTAAAGTAACAGTGTAGTAAAGTGGTACAGAAATACAGTACAGTACAGTAATGCAGACGTTGTTACTACATACAGTAGAACTCTTTGTTCTCAGAAGCCTGAAGAATTTACAGCATTACTTTCTCATAAGAGAAGACGAGATGTTTCATGAAGTCTAATTACATCTCTAATTATAACATAATGTGACAAATATTAGTGCCGGGGCTAAAGTACGCTGCTGCAGAACGCCGTGTACAGAGCACTGAGTGAAAGTTTGACATGTTCCTAAGCAACACGTGACAGCACCTTCGTCTTCAGTGTATCGACGCTGCAGCAGATAAGTTGTGTGTGAACGTCTCGAGGCTGGTCGTGCCCTGTGTGAGTAACTCTGTATCGCTCACTGAGATCTCTGCTGTTTTTCTTCCTTTGTCAGCTCCTCACCTCTACATCTTTCTCTTTCTGGCATCCAAACTAACACACACACACACACACACACTGTTTTTTTGTTATGAGCTGAACGTGAGGAGTGTACAGTATAGATACCAAGAGTGTGTTAGTGTGAGGAGTGTGTTAGTGAGCACAGTGTTTGCTTGTACAGTATTGCGACTGCTTCCAGCTTTTGGTTCGGTAACAATGTGTTAATATCACTTGATATACACACACACACACACCTTACACCCAAACACACTCTCCATATACATGAACACACACCTTACACCCAAACACACTCTCCATATACATGAACACACTTACACATTCTCATTATAAACATACAGTACACACATACTGTAGGCACTTTCCATAAACACATACACACTCTCCTTATAAATGAACACACACTCCATAAACACATACACACTCCCTATATACATGAACACACACTCCATAAACACATACACCCTCTTTATATACTGTATGCATACACACTCACCAAATCGGTTGTAGTGTAAACGCAGTGTAGTGTAAATACCAGACTTAAAGTTTTCTGTTTCTTCAATCTCTCTCTCTATATATATATATCACTCTCACACACTCTTTATTTCCCACACACACACACACACACACACACACACACACAGGGAGGAGTGCATTAGTATACTTTGTGCTGGTGCCCAGCAAATAGCCGTCCATTAGTCTGGTATAAAGGCCACGGGCGGAATATTGGAGAGAGCAGTATTGCTGATCTTGGATCAGCTCGGCGTACACATGATTACAGTGAAATCAGAGCGACGTGTCATGCTGGGTCTCCTTCCTGTGTGAGACACAGACACCGAAGCCGAAATGGCCTCGGATTATAAATCTAGTGCACTATTAGGTCGGGTGTAAAAGCCATTAGCTAATGCCCTAGGTAGTGCACTTCATCTCCAATTTGGAGCCATTTCTGATTTCAGCATGTGCACCAAAAAAATGTATGAAAGAATATATACCTACAAAATAAAAGCACATATACTATACATTTATTTATTTATCAATTTAGTTTTTCCTCACTAGCTTACCCATCAGTAGGGCACTCCCACATCGAGGCTACACCTACTGTACCAACCAGGAATGGGCGAAAGCTATCATGAGTTTCCTGCCATCACAGACACTCATGATTGATGAGGATACATCCCTCCCCTCTGAGAGAGGTCGGCCAGTCAGCTCTCTCTAGGCTCCCAGCTGCGGGAGGCTACAGCATCATTTGAACTTGCAATCTTTACATTTACATTACGGCATTTGGCAGACGCCCTTATCCAGAGTGACCTTATATTTTTATCTCATTGTACATCTGAGCAGTTGAGGGTTAAGGGCCATGCTCAAGGGCCCAACAGGGACAACTTGGTGGTCGTGGGATTTGAACCTAGGACCTTCCAAACTGTAGTCCAATGCCTTAACCACTGAGCTACCCCTCACCCAGATACCGCTATGCCATCTGGGGGTGAAAACTGTAGATTTATTTAAGAGCATGCATGACGTAATGCTGTTGAATTCTCAGATATGATTGGACAGTAGGTGTTGATTAATTTTTTTGTTGACTTCAGCAGCTCTGACAGTATATTAATGTACTTGACACAGCAGCGTTATGGCTGCCTACAATGAATAAAGGTTGGTATAAATACATCCATGCAAGTGGAAACTGGGCCTTATTTGTAGAAACCACTACTTGCACTAAAAAGTGGTGGCCTGGGTTAAATTCCCAGCCAATGAATGCAGTGCCGGTCCCAAACATGAATAAAATAGGAAGGTTGTGTGAGGAGGGCATCCGGAAAAAAACTTGCCCAGTTGTGTGCTGGTCAAATGGTCCACTGCGGCGAACCCTTAATGGGAGCAACCTGAAAGACCTGACCAACTACCTGATCCAACATTTTTTTCAGTTTATTCAATTTACTGTATGGAAGGAGTCTCCAGTGTCAATCTAGTCAGTGTCTAGTTTTCCATCACAAATCTTACCTCCATTGTGTCTTCTGGGTTTGGGGCTTGAGCCTATCCCAGGAGACTTAGGGCACACCCTGGATGGGGTGCCAATCTACTGCACGGCACTCGCACATGCATGCATACACTGTGGGCAATTTGTAAATGCCAATTAGTGCCTAATCTGCATGTCTTTGGACTGTGGGAGAAAACTGGCGTACCTGGAAGAAACCCACCAAGCACAGGAAGAACCTCCAAACTCCATGCACACAGACCTGAGGTGGGAATCGAACCCAGACCCTGGAGGTGCAAGGCGACAGTGCTAACCACTAAGCCATCTAATGATAATCATCATCATCATCATCATCCCATTACCTCATCCTTAACATCCTAGTCACCATTATTGTCTTTATATCTTATCTGCTGTCTCTCTCTAGAGATGACTAGATGAAGTGTGGGTGAGTACCAGTTTTGTCGGTTTCGCTCCCACGGCCCGCTCAACAAACGAAACAAACCCAGGTTATTGTCACTGTAACCAACTACGAGCTCAAATGCGACAGAGATAAGAGACGACAGAGAGTGTTTACCCCCATTTTGGAAACAATACATGGTCATAAATGAAAGAACAGACATCGCTTCTCGCTTCACCGCCCGATCGTATCGCTTCGCAGAGGCTCCGTCGTGATTCTTGTGAAACAGGAAATGAAGAAGAAGAAGCCTATCGAGGCTCAAGTCTCAAGATCTTTTGTTTCGTTTCCACATAGTTCGTACCCCTACTAGAAAAAGTGAATGTGAAATGATGCGTACTATATTCGAGTATATTGTAAATATATTATGTAATGTGGATGTAAGTCACATTCCTTCATGTTAGTGATCTCAGTCCAACAGGAAATCATTAAGTTTTAAGAAGAACATCAACAACAAAATATCAGCGCAGCCTTTTGGGAAATTAAGTATCCAGCAACAGGATGAATGCGACATATACAGTAGCAAAACATTTTTTCCTCCAAAACTTTATTTTTTCTTGTTATAATGTGTGGGGATTTTTTTTTTTTTTGCAAAATACACTATATTATCAAAAAGTATTCGCTCGCTTGCTTTTACATACATACGAATTCGAGTAACATCCGATTCTTAATCCATAGCGTTTAATATGATGTTGGCCCCGCCCCCTTTGCAGCTATAACAGCTTCAACTCCTCTGGGAAGGCTTTCCACAAGGTTTAGGAGTGTGTTTATGGGAATTTTTCAACATTCATCCAGAGGCGCAATTGCTAGGTCAGACTTTGGTCGGATGTTGGACGAGGAGGCCTGGCTTGCAGTCTCCGCTCTAATTCCTCCCAAAGGTGTTGAGGTCAGGACTTAAGTCAATATCTTCCATCCCAACCTCGCTCATCCATGTTTTTATAGACGTTGCTTTGTGCACTGGTGTTCAGTCATGTTCGAAATGGTATGGGGTTGTTTTTCAAGAGTTGCGCTCGGGTCCGTTACTTCCAGTGTAAGGAACTCTTAATACCACAGCATACCAAGACATTTCGGAGAATTCCATGCTCCCAACTTTGCGGGAACAGTTTGTCGACGGCCACTTCCGCTTCCTTGCCATTGTCATGCTTTGACCGACTTTATACAGCCATAGCTGATAAAGTAGGAAGTGTGTTGCACTTGACATTTTTTTTCTGAAATATGAAAATATTAGACATATTGCAAAAGTTAACTTTCTTTGTTTGATTCTTCCACACTATTCGAGTGTGAAAGGCGCTAGCTAAAATAAAAGAGAAAAAGAGAGTGAGAGAGAGAGAGCGAGAGCAGTGTGTTTCTTCCACTACTGTCATTGATAAACTTTCACTTCCCGTAGAAAAGTCATTAAAACCATGGCTACAGGAGTCTTGTGTTATTACTCGTGCTTCAATCACACGTTGCGTGCCGTGTGACATCTCAGACGTTTTCTATAATTTAAAACGCTTCTGAGGTCTTAATGTTGGGTCTGACTTATTTAACATGCCTGTCTGCTCTAACATTAGCACCTTCAGCAGATACTCAGTGATGGTACGAATTCCTAAAGTCGATCGAAAGCTAAGGAATATTATCAGTGCGCTACCGCGAATGTTTGATCTTTACCAAACATCCGCAAAGCGTTCGATAATATGGATGAGATTTTTTTAAAAATATGAGAAAATCCATATCATTTTTTTTTTGTCCTGTCTGCTCACAGAAGGAAAAGATTTGAATTTGGAAGGTATAATTGCCAGCAATCATTTTCATAACACCAGCGGAATCAGGTTTCCTTGGGGAAGTCAAGATATTAAAGAGAATTTGCGCAGTTAGTAAGGAATTAAAAAAAAAAACATGACCATGAGGGAGTGTTGTGACTCAATCAGAAGTGAATATTTTAATAATAGACCATATGTGGATGGGTTTTATTCCTTTTATACCGTAGTAATGGTGGTAACCCAATGGCGCGGCCCCATTCTTGGCGGTTCCTCCCAGGTTGAAGTGTTTCTTGGTTCTGAAGAGAAGAATGAACATGAGTCTTGCATTCAGCAAGTCTTGCATTGCTCGGTCCCTTTTTTTTGAAGATTTCAAGCTGCATTCCATTTTAAAGTGAACTTCACAGGTTGCTCCCTACTCCCTACTCTCTGTATAGGGAACAAAACTCACCTGCGAAGTCACCAGCGCAGACGTCACTTCCTCCGTGCGTTACCGTGGTAACATAAGCACCTCAGATACTGTACGTGTCACTGCTGCCGTGAACATTTCACACTAATAATAATATGATAATTATTGATTATTTATTAATAAATTTTTATTATAATTTTTTGATAATAATTTTTATATATTTAGATAATTATTGATAATTTATTAATTGATTATTTATTAATAATATGATTAATTAATAATTAATACTTTTTAATTATGGACTAATAATATGATACTTATGACAATTATTATGATAATAATAATTGTTGACAGATGTACCGAGATTTTATTTTATTTATTTATTTTTTTTTTACAGATTACTAGCCTATATAATACTAAGGATTTCTTGATCAAGTTAAAATGGAATTTTTTGTGTCTTTTTAATATGATGCCTTTTTCAAGCTCCATATTTTTCATGCTCTAGCGAGACGCAATGACTGATGGGTAATTTTTAAGTCCTTTTTCCGGTGAAGTGAAGACCTGTTGTTCACTTCAGGCCATTTGGAACACACCTCCAGATTGTGTTGTTGACACCAGGATGGAGTTGAGGCACCGTGCACTTTCTGCGCATGAGGTGGAGCTGACCATGGTGCTGAACACATGCTGGGTTTTCTTATGCTTGGTTGAGTGCAGAAAGTAAGAGGTGCTGGCTCTGGGTACAACAATCCAAATAGTAAAAATAATGAAAACAATTGCGATTTATTTTTACAATTAAATTATATTTTTCTTCATCAACTTATACTTAAACCTTCTCTTTTTCTCTCTTTCTTTCTTTTTTTCTATTTAAGTAAAAGCTTGTCATGTTTCTGTTGGAAAAACATGAAAAGATAGGGCTTTATCTCTGACTGATACTGGAGACTGGAGAGCATCCACCATTGAAGTAATAGGAAATAAATGTCAAAGACGCACTCGTACCCACCACCACCACCACCACCACCAATAAAAAGCCCACACAAATACAAGTCCATGTTCTGTATTTCTGCTCCTCCTGACCTTTTTGTTAAACTGAAAACAAACAAAAAAAAAAAACATAAAATGTGTGCATAATTCTTAAAGAAAAAGAAGAAGAAGGTGGAGGGCTTGGATACTGTATGTACTCAGATGTTTTCAATAAACCTAGTCTTCTAAAGCATGCTATAGTGATAGAACTGCATGCTCACGGACACATATTGAATGCCGTGCCTTTGCTAGCGGAAAGATAAAAAGCCAAGAGGGAATTTGTTATAAACTGTTAAATGGACTGTGAAGTATTGGTCGAGAATAAATTTATTACTACACTTTCAGCGGATCTTACATTAAGCCAGCGCCATCGTCGTCGTTCTAATACGAAGAGCCTATCTGGACTTTTTTTTTTCTTTTCTCCCTTGTATAGCCCTGACCTAATGCTATTCACTATCGTTCAATTAATTTATGACAAGTTGAATGAAATGCTGTCCCCTAGCTTTCTTCGTATATATTTTTCCTGTCCGATATACAGTATAAATATATGCCACTTCATCTACGGCTAATTTAGATTAAAAGCCTCAGGCCATTTTGTTAAATGTGCCCTCGCTGCACTTGCAAAATCCCTGCAAAGTATATTCAGCTTTTATAAGCTGCTTTTTTTTTTTTTTTTTTTTTTTTACTGTAAAAGCAAAGTGTAATTCTCGAATCTATACCCTAGCACTGTTTTTTTTTTTTTTTTTCTCCTTCTTACCTCACAAAACAAAGCCTAGTGGATTTAATGAGTTTTCCCGAGCCTTCTATGCACCACACGTTGCGCCCTCCGATTGAAAGTTCTGTGGCATTTAATTGCAGATATGTCTTGCTGCAGGCTCTGTGAAATTTCAATTGATCTAAAACCTCATTAGGTCTATTTTTGCACTTCTACTTTCTGATTAGGCTGCAAAACTGCAACTGGGAAAATTACAAAGAGGGCAAAAAAGTAGCACATTTTAGTATTCACCCTACACCTGGTGCCTTTTTTTTTATTTTATTTTATTTTTTTTACACCTATTTGTCCACTCTGAGTAGAAATCAGGATTCAGGGTTGAAATTTTCATTGAGGTTAAGCTGTGCTAGAGTTGGCTTTAAATCAACACGTCTTAATTCAAGCAGATATAAATTGTATACTGTACTTTTTGAAAGATTGTTAATGTAACCATACTGTAGATAATCCAAAAAGGATAAAACCCCTAAATGCACATGCGTATTTATATATGGACACATTTATATACAGCGTTCACCACAATTATTAGCACCCCTGGTTAAGATCTGTTCTTAGGCTTCTGACAAATTAATTTTTTATTACAGAAACCTAATCTCACACTAACAATTGTAGAAATATTAAACCTTTAACTCAAAGTGATCCATGCCTAATTTTTTATTTTTTAAGAAAATCAGCTGTTCCACAATTATTGCCATCCCTAACACTTTCGATAAAATAAATGTAATTGAAGGACTTTTGTCATTTTTACTGTAGTTTTTAAAGTTGATCAGGGTATCTAGTAAATTAATAATAATTTACTATTATTTCATTATTAAATTTAATTAATAATTCATGACTTCCTGTTTGGCTGTGGTATGAATATGACATGACACAGAGGCCTATTTCTCTTATATGGACACATTTATAGTATATATACTGCACAGTAGAGTCATTAAAAGTATCTTGGTGAATAATTGTTGTTTTAGAGGCTCAGACACTCACGGCATAAATACTACATTTCATAAAGACTTTTAGTTTATTTACTTGCCTACAGAGGTAAAGTGAATTTACCATTTGTAATTGAATAAATTAGACATTGCATAGGGCAAATACTACTCAAGTAAAAAAAAAAACAAGTCCTCCATTTACTTGTGTACTTGAGTAATAGTACAGACGTATTCATCTATCAAAAGTACACAGCTTGTATTCGCTCACAGTAGGCTTTTTCATAGTAAAAAATCTCTCTCTCTCTCTCTCTCTCTCTCTTTCTGCTTCCTGATTGTGATCGTGCTGTTTTCAGTGCTGTCTAAACACCTTTTATGTTATTATGCATGTCTCAAAGGAAAGGCAAGTCATGCAATTACGCATGAAAATTCCCACTTCCCAGCTGGTTGCAGACAGTGATGAAAACAGCACGTTCACATACAGGAAGCAGGGAGACGCCACCGTGGTTAGGTGACATAACCACATAACACCATGCAGGAATCTAGTTAAGTAAAAGTACAGATATTTCCTGTACATTTAAGCAGAGAAACCATAAGAAAATTGTCCTCTAATTAAACTATTACTAAGTAAAGTATAGATACCTGAAATATGTACTTATGCTTCAAGAATCACACTTTTACAGTCTGAGTCCTGGAACATGCCTGTGACATCAGGGGAGAAAAACTCCAATGATGTGATAACCTGGTCATTTTAGTCCATTCAGATGGTGACTTCATTTTATCACCACGTAACGTTGCTGAGCCTAGACCTGACCAATTTAAGCAACCCCAGATCATAACAAAAGCTTGTACAGTGGGCACTTTGCATGATGGGTAAAAAACTTCATATGGTTACCATCTTACCTTGATGATACCATCGCTCTGGAATAGGGTCCATCTGGGCTCGCCAGGTCATAGGACCTTTTTTCTTTACCAAATTTAAGTGTTTTATTTAAACTATATAGATTTTTCTTCTTACTTCAATATTGCATTTTTTAAATATAGATTTCTGACATAAAATCCCAAAACACTGGAAAGGGTGGAAAAGTTGGAGGAGGTGGATGGGGTCAAAAATATCTAAAATAAAAAATGTCACGATTTTAACATTGATTTAAGACTTTGTAAAGAGTCCTTCCACGCTGTCACTAATATACAGTGATCACTGTGCTGCAGTTAAGACAGTTCACTAGGTGTTTGTGTTAAAGTATGGTTAGAAACGGAGATGGGATAGAGATGAGATAGATAGAGAGAGAGAGAAAGAGGAAATTCGTATGCATGGGCGTGAGTGGATAGTTGACATGCAGGCCTCATTTGCGCACACTATAATTCCTTCATTCCTAACACAATGTTCTGGCAGCATTACCTTCAAAATGTCAACCTATCCTTCTTGCTCTTTTTTCCTCGTCTTGTTCTTTCGCTGGTCTTTAGTTTTAGTCAAAAGGGCACTTCCCCTTTCTCTTTTCAAGGGCTGAAAAATCAATAGAGAAGTAGTACCAACAGGGAAGGAGGGAAAATAGGCTTGTTGCCTTTTTTCTTAATGAAACCATTTGTTTTTTGGGGCGTTTGGGTAGTCTCTAACCACAGAGAATGCATCATCGCTTTATTAAAATGCCAAGCACTAATGACAACAAAGGTGATGTTATTGGCATTTGTACATTATAATGTCACAAGTCGAGTGGTTTTTGTCTGGGTCGATAGAGAACAATAAAGTTTTTCGTCTTTTGTTGTCGCACAGGCTCGTTCGCACCAACTTGCTAGATCATATTCATAACACTCAACTGAGAATATATTTATCAATGTAAAGAGTCCACTAGCATGCCTGAAAAGAATGGATCAATCGATTTCCACTCACCAAATCTTGTGAGATTCACTACCTGAGCAGAGTTCTTGACTGCAGCGGGCTCCGAGACATCTCGGCCAGGATTGTCAACCATGGATGCACGGCCCTCTTTTAGAAGTTTGCACCATTCAAATGCTTTACCAGTCTCATCACCGTACTGTGCTTAAAATCTTCTGAGAACATCAAGCGGTTTACGCCTTCATTTACAGGAAATGTCATAACGAGAACAAGAACACCCCTCATACAATACAGTTAACTTCCAAGAAGAAAAAAAATATTTATGTTCTTTGCAAGATGGTTTATTAGTGTCTGGCATTGAAATACATTTTTGTTGAGACCTGCATATAACATTCCTGAGTGACAAGGAGTGCTTTTTTTAATTTAATTTTATTTTTTAGGTAACACTTTATTTATACAGTATATAGAGTCTTTCTAACACATTCATGTGCATTAATCTTTTACCAAGCAATCCTGGAGAATTTCTGTCAGAACTCACAAGGTGAAAGTTTTATGTGACTTTTGTGGGTGTTTATATGAAAAGCATCAGCAACAACAACAACAAAAACATTTACAGTTATGGGTTCAACCATCCAGATGTCAATTATCTGTCAGTATATTGGAATTTGAAAAAAGTTAGTTTGTTTTAGAACATTTATGACATATTGAGACAGTAGCAGGTTGTAACAGATGGAAGTATGATTGCTGCTTTAGTTTCAGGGAATTTAAAGCATTCACATGGGTGGCATGTGGGCTTCATTAGTAATGTAATAGAATATACAGTAGTCTTATAAGAAGTAGATTTGGTAAATACTTTATAGTGCATAAAAAGATGCGAGGACAGGTGGACACGACACACTTCATGAATACATGTGTGTACATAAAATGCAAATCTTTACCTGGCTGTGCTCCAACAAGATTTTCACATCTCCTCTGTTTCTACATCCAATATTCTATTTAGAACCACTTTTAGGAAGATGGGGGCAGGATCTTGCTCTTGCTAGTGTGGTTCCTTTAATGTGCCTTTAATGTGCCTGTATTATTACTATTATTATTATTATTATTAGTAGTAGTAGTAGTAGTAGTAGTGTTATTAATAGTAGTAGTAATAGAAGTAGTAGTAGTATCATTGCTGTTATTATTATTTTATTTATTATTTTTAGTATATAGTTAGTTGTAACTATAATATATAATATTTTTAGTAGTAGTATTATAGTTGTTGTTGTTATTATTACTAGTAGTATTGTTATTATTACTTCTAGTAGTAGTAGAAGTAGTAGTAGTATTGTTGTTGTTGTTGGAGAAGGAGAGTCTTCAAATCCTATCATGCCAAAGCATACTAAAGTGTACTTGCTCCAGACTAATGACTAGTATACTTGAAGTTTGCTATTTTGGAACAACT
>JAQMYG010000013.1:12749892-12770440 GCA_030014215.1 Clariallabes teugelsi
TAATCCAAGGTTCCACTGCATATATATATATATATATATAGATGTGTGTGTGTGTGTGTGTGTGTGTGTGTGTGTGTGTGATCTTACGTTCATTAGATAATGAGCTGTGTGTGTCTCGGTAGCGCGCTCTGTCTCCAGTGATTCAGTGAGGTGAAGTCTGTCTCTCGCTGCTGATTTAATTAAATCAAACTGTTATTTGCTCTCGTCTCTTTAGAGAGAGGAAAGCGGGCTTAACAGTAATTATAGCTATGCTGTCATCCTGCCACTCAACAACCCACCTCTCGGAGATAAATGTTTGAGCTCGGCGAACGTATGTGTGCGTACATGTGCTGGAATCCCTACAAAACTATTCAGATTTGAAAGTGTTTTTTATTTAACAAGCAGAACAATCGGTCTTGATAAGCTGCAGGCCAATAGGCTTGTGAGCGTACAAGAGTGTTTGTAAACAATATTTGATCAAAAAGCTTTATGTTTAACTACAAAGAACAACACACGTTCTATATCGTCTTACTGTTTTGTGCATAATTTCCAGCAGCTTGTTTCATGTACATCTGTTTTTATGCCTCTGCTGCTTTCAAAAGCAAATCTTGAAGCTTTTAAGTCTTATTTTCTGCCTCTACCTGTATTCTGAATTATTGAAAATGTCATTAAACTACAAAAAGTGAAAAATGGCAGGCCTACCACAGCAACTCCCAAAGATACTGTAATACTAAATATTGCCGTTCCAGTGACTGGCACAGAAAGAAAGAGCACAAGGCTAATTAATCACTTAAAGAATAAACACTTTAGGACAAATTGGCCTAGTTAAATATACAATGACGGTGGTGTAAGGCAGGCCTGAGGTGAACCAGAGTTACCATAGGAACACACTGATTATTATTATTATTATTATTATTATTATTATTATAAAGCAATGTGTTTAATTTGTCATCATACCTGGGTGTTAACTATTTACTTCTTACTGTACTTAATTGAGCACATCTGTATTTTACTTAATTTTATTTATTTTTTTTTACTTTCACTCCAATACATCCTACGACAAATATGTGTACTATCTACTTCCCTCCATTTCTGCACAGCATTGTGTTACATAACCAGAGTGGTGTGTAGTATTCGAAGCAGTAATATCACCACATGCTGGAATTTTAGCATAATTGCATGATTCGCCTTCCCTAAACATGTAGCAGGTGTTTGAAACCAAATGTGGGAACCATGTTCAGAGAGATGAAGAGAGAGAGAGACTTTTTTACTACTCGTTTACTAGTTTCACTACTTACTTTAAAGTAAATTCATGCTAATACTGTAAGCTAATTCAAGCTCGCTAAATTTGAAATGTAACTAAATTGTCATGGTGACGTAGTGGTTAGCACTGTTGCCTTGCAGCTCCAGGGTCCGGGTTCGATTCCTGCCTCGGGTCTGTGCACATGGAGTTTGCATGTTCTTCTCGTGCTTGACGGGTTTCTTTCGGGTACTCCGGTTTCCTCCCAAGACATGCAGATTATATTAATTGGTGCCACTAAATTGCCCTTTGTCTGGGAATGAGCGTGTGTGTCTGTGTGTATCTGTGTGCCCTTCGAAGAATTGGCACCCCATCCAAGACCCTAAGTCTTCTGGGATAAAGTAGAATAAACAATGTGTACTTTTGTAAAGTAAAATTGTAAATGTATTTTTACCTAGGGTATCTATTTTACCTAGGATACATATGCCAGGGGTAGCTCAGTGGTTAAGGTGTTGGACTACTGATCAGAAGGCTCCGGGTTCACACCACCAAGTTGTTACTGTTGGGCCTCTCTAGTTGGTCCAACTACTGTTAGACTTCTTGCTCAAACAACAACAACAAAATTACCATTTCATTATTCATTCCTATACAAATAATAACATCTTAACTACCTCATCTGAGACACTCCTGGATTGTCAAGCCCCTTGCCCTATAGGCAAGCCTGCAAAGGACCCTCATTACTGCCCTCTGTACTTGTGACCTTACTTCTATCGACAGCTTAAGAGAATAGATACAAATAGGAAGCTCCTGGTTTACTATACCATCCAATGATGGTAGCACTCCTGCCAATGACCTAGTGTGTCAATCATGTTTTAAGCTGCAGCTGATGTACTGTTCGGTGCAGGGAGAATAGGCCCTGTCTTGTAGATAGGGTCAGATTTGCTATTGAGCAGGCTAACCCTAGTTGTAAATTCACAAAGGTGAGATTGATCGATGAGTCATAAAGTGTTCTTACATATAGTCCATCCATCCATCTAGGAAATTGTAGTCCAACTATGGATTGGTGGTGACCCATTTTGCGACCGTGGTGGGACCTTTCATTGGGTGGGTCAACATTCAAACACGCATTCACACAATACAGGCAATTTCGGAACATCAGTTAGCCTAATCTGCATGTCTTTGGACTGTGGAAGGAAACTGGAGTACCCGGAGGAAACTCACCAAGCACTGGGAGAACATGCAAACCCCATGCAAACAGACCCCAAGGTGGGAATTGAACTCGGACCCTGGAGGTGATAGTGCTGACCACTAAACCACCATGACCTAATGAAGCGTTGGAAGGTTCAAACCTTGATATGAGCAATAATTTGTCAGTGGTCCATCAGCAATGATTGTATTATTCAGGCTTTAATAATATTCCTTGGGATTAGATTGAGGTTAAGGTAATATGTTTAACAGAAGCTCAACTGACTTGATTTAAGGGATTGATGGTAAATCGAAGACTAACTTGAAGACTTGGGGTAGTACCAATCATTCATAATGTCTCTGAGGTACTTCCAATGTTGGGCACTTGTAGGCACTTTGAACAGTTCATATGCATAGCTATTTCCAATATTTATATCGAAGCTACTGTAGCTTATAAGTACATGTGTTTTTCAAAGTGCCACCTACAGAACCCCAATAAGATCTAGCTGCCTTCCTTGTGCTCTGTCTCATTCAGGTTAACACAGAACAACAGCGAAGGTGACTTGAGGCTTAAAGTAAATATCACTCTAGATTACAGTAGCCAACGAAGCAAGGACAAGACAAGGGCATTGATGAAAACAGTAGTACACCTTGGTTTGGCTGATTGCACCATCAAGTACATCATGTAATCTTGCATTTGATTGTAATACATTATGCATTATTTTTCCTCTGTTCAGTCCCTTAACCTCACAATTACACCTGCATCTTCTCAAGGTCTTCCTGCAATCCCGGCTGCACATAACGCAGCCTTCCACCCAGTGCCACTTAGCATCAATCAATAAATGAATGCGAAGCATCTTTTAAGCATTCAGGACAGGATCATAATTTCATACAGAGGGCCACATTAGTTACACTTTTAACCTTTTTGCTGGGCTTCAGAGATAAGCAAAGCACTCAATGTCATAGACTGGCTTTGTACTAATGAGGCAGGCAAGATGCGGTTAACTCACTGTCGTCAGGAGCTTCGCTTTCAAGCAGTAAAATGCAAGGGAGAATACAGAGTGCTATTTCATCCTTTTCAGTCAGGTCCAATTTTTCTTTTCTGTTCTTCCACATGCATCAACATTCTTCCTGTTTTTTTATGTCTATTTTCTCTCTGTTTTTTTATCTCTTTTATCTCAGACTTTGACATTTTCATACAGTTGCAATTTTTAAATCTCAGTTAGACCAGCTAGGTCCTCTGAGAGCATACATGTAAGCAGTTCCCTTTCCATGTAACGGAAACCTTTGTTTTACTTTGTTCTACACTTTTTTGCTATATCTAATGCGCTACTGCTGGAGAACTACTGTTACACAGCAGAATATTATATAACAATTAGTTACGAAAAGCATGTTTAACCATATGTATCACTCCGTGTTACAGATGTTTTAACAATCACAAATTACGTTAACTGTCGGTTGCCAGCATGGGTGGAAGTTGGTCAGTAGTTACCTGGCAAAACCCACATTCAAAACCAGGCATAGATGCATAGTTCTGATTCTTGTGTACACAATTGCAAGGACTTTCAGTGGTGGCCAGGGGTTAGCATGGGCAGTCTGCTGCTCTGACACCTTTCTATAATAGTCAGCATTAACAACATATACTGTCAGTTGCCAGCAGTTGGCAGTACTGGAAAGAGGGGAGACCAGCTACCTGCCAAAACCAACATTCAAAACCAGTCACGAAAGCACTTTCAGCAAAATCTGACACAGAGACATCTGACAATGTTATGTCATATTAAACAACAATTTGTTTCCTTAATAAGTTTTTTTGAATTGCCTCTGAACCATCCATGTTGTTCAGACATAACATTGCAGCTAACTGGAGTTACAAAGCTAACTAGCTTCTAACAGAAGGCTGAATCCCAGATTCCGCTCTAAACCCTTATCAAGGGAACTACTTGGAGTGTGGAATAAAACTTTTTTCAAACTCGCTTTCTGTTAACGCTATTTAGAATCCAACTGCAGGAGTTTGTTGATATTCTAAGGCCAAATAAGAAGAAATATAATGTAAATCTTGTAAGTTCTCCCTGGTCTATTTTCTTTCTTTCTTTTTTTTTTTTTACATACTAGCAGTAAGAATTTAAAACTACTTTCACGCCGTTAATTACATTGTTTGTTGCTAACTCAACACTAGTTCTGCTAGTCGCGGAAGAATATGTAGAGCGAAATAAACAAACATATCGTAATCTGTTGATGATGAATGCCATTTGTAGATCTGTTGTATAACAGTTATGTGCCTATGACCACATCACAACCGTACTGATATTCGATACAACAGCACTTCCCACTATTGTGTAATATTGCTTAATTACCCATCAGATTCTGAGAATTCTGAGAGGAGTGCTGTGGTATAATTGGCTGTAACGCGAGGACAATGATATCTGCTCCCAGTGTTCCATTTTTTTTCCTGTGTGGTTTGTGCTTTCATGTCGTATCAGTATCAGGTTAGACTGAGAGCCTGTTCACAGAAAGGGAAGTCAGAGCAAATCATTAAAAAATAATCTCCTAACACAGCATTATGCTGAAAGGCCTAATGCTTCTAATCTTAGCAGAGTACATGCAGATATCTAGTGTTTTTGTAATAAGCCTCTATTTACAAATCACAAAGCTCCTGTACCAGTCTGGCAGTATATTTTAGGCAAATAATATTCATAGTTATAGAATGAGAATAATCGGTGCTTTCTATAATCTGAAAGGCATTATCCCATACTCTTATTCTCTTGTTAATGAATATCTGTCAATGCATGCTCGATTGACTTTGGTATAAAAGATTATTCCTAGTGATATCCGGAATAGTATGCAATATTACAAAGCTACCCTTTATTAATATTTACCCGAATTTGTCCTTGAAGAAGAGCACACTATTTTTCTAGTCAGGTAGCCCCTAACCACAAAAACAAACCTTCACCACAAAAACAAAACCTCACAAACAGCCCACTCGTCTTAGAAGCCTTGCAGCCACTGCCATGGCAAGATGCGGGTAGGCATCTGGCTAATGAGCATGAAACTGAGCCTGACAGTCCTGAAAAGGCAGCCATCAACACACCCGAGAGTCCTTAAGTGCCCATTTTCGGTTACACTCATCACAGCTTGACTTGGACACATTGGACCAAAAAAAGGATGACCAGGCCTGATTTGTAGAAGTTTAGCAGAATCATTGTAGGGGAAAATGATTTAGAGATAAATGTGGTGTGAGACCAGCATTATACAGTAGGATGTGACTGAATGTATAGCAATAATTTACTATAATCATAGCCAGGGAATAAATACACTAATCAACCAGAACATTATCAAATCAAAATATTTACACACACTGCCATGGATTGGCACCCTGTCGAGAGTGTACCCCGCCTCAAGGCCTAAGTCTCCTGGGATAAGCTCCAGGCCCCCGCGAACCTGAATACAGGATAAAGTGGTATAGACAATGAGTGAGAATATTTACACATTTACTTTGATTATCAATTATATACAGTACCAATAAACTGGTGGCAAGATCATGGACACTCAAGACTCACCCATGCCCGAAGGTACCAAATGCCATCTTGTCTGGGCCGATTCCACATATAAAATCAATGCAGAACAAAGTGACAACAATACTGGCCACAATAGAAAGGCCCCAGAGCACCCAGTGGCAGAACAAGGGGAACCTACACAATATTTAGCATCATTTGTTTGTACAACATTTTACTATAATGGCTGATCAGTGTATATGATAGTGGAGTTAAGGTGGTTAAGGTGTTGTACTGCTGATCAAATGGTCCCCGGCTTGCACCACGCCGCCACTATCATTTTCTCATCGTGCCGATGTCATAGTGCTTGGGCCCTAATAATCCTTAAAAGAACAAGATGGCCCTCGCACATTTATGACATCAGCAGTATTAAAACAGCATTATTAGAGCGATGACATCATAGTCATGTCTTTATTGTGCTGATGAAACTGGCAGTAAAATGATGGATATCTCTGATGTAGCCCTTGGCCTGTGGATGGACCCTATTCCTATAAATATATGATAGAAGAAATGATGCTTAAAATAAAAGCAGTACATTGCAACAGAAAGATGGTGATGATATTATCACCGGGGAAGGCGAACTATAAGACCATCAGGGTATGATACGTTAAAGAGATGTTATGAACCCAAACTGAAATGGGTACACTGCAGTGTCAAATTCTCAAACAATGTAAGAGAGAAAGTAAACATGGGGACTTTGTAGCCCTGTTCTCAATATGTGTGGGTGTCCTTGAGACCTGGCCATGGCATCAGACGAATTGATTCGTTCAGAGATTACCCTGGAACTATACTGACTCAGTGTAAACAGGTTGCAGTGACTGTGCTACAATTCGGGCAGGTTTAAAACTGTGATTTACTTGAAGTGAAAGACTGAGTAAGACACAAGGTTAGGAGAGTTTGGAATTTTCCACTCGGCACTCGATGGCTAGAGATGCTACAATGATATGAAGCTTGCTAGCAATGGTGGGGATATTTTGTAAATGCCTTCATGCATGTATACGTAAATTGTATGTAAATGTTTGCATAAAGATATATTCCATTAACCCTTTAAAGATAAACCGTTAGCAATCAGACGATCAGCTTTAGCCAGGCTGTGTTTATTCATTCCTTCCCGTATGATGATCACCAATTAAAGTGCAAAGCACGTTCCTGACACCGGTCTGGAGTGTTATGAGTGTCACTCCATGATTTATGTATAGTGACACCCACAAAACTCCATAAAAGGTCAAGTGTACAGACAGCTGCAAGCATGAAATGACCTATCAGGGTAAAGGCTGAAAGGCAGAAATGGATATAATAATGGATAATAATGAATCATAATAAGCAAATACTAAATCTTCCCTCAGCTAGGCAATTTATTAGAGGCTCATGGCTATGCACAGACAGACTGGCTCGTCCTATTTTTTTTTCTTTAAAATTGATTGGTAATTAGGGTTTCTTTTGCCTCAATTTATGACTTTGTGTTGTGATAGTAAAATCTATCATTTTTTATTATTATTTCTTAATTAATGCCAACAACATACACTGCCTGGCTGAAAAAAGGGGTACATTCTAATACTTCATTCGACCACCTTTAGCTTTGATTACAGTGCACAATATGGTGGCCTAATCATGTGTGAAAAGTGCTTTTTCTGTAGGTAATGTGGCCAAGCAGTTTAAGGCACTACATTTACAGTAGGCTCCAGTCTTTTGGGGGTTGTGGGTTTAAATCCTGCTGCTGCCATCATGTTTTTGGGCAGTGATATTTCAGTTCGAGCCTCGGCTCTACCAAGTTGCCACTGTTTGGCCCTTAAGCAAGGTCCTTATCTATGTCTCCTCTAGGGGCATTGTACTGTTAATGGCTGACCCTGCGTTCTAACGCTTGCCTACTAAATAAAAAAAGACTAATAGACTTCCTCATGCTTACAGAACCACTGTTTTACCACTTGGAATATGCCTGTTTCATTAAGGAAGAAAAACTTAATTTTTTGACCTTCATATAACCGTCAGTACATTCAGGTCATCATCTGACTTCATTCTAGAAATGACGTTTTCTAATGTTTGCATCGCTTGATTCAGGCCAATAATTCGACCACTCTATGTGGGCAACTTTTTTTGGATGTCTCCAATGCTGTTCTATAAAATGACTAGTATAAGTAAAACATATATAAAATACTGTTAGGCTATTGGTTAGCATTGTCACCTTGCACCTATAGGGTTGAGGATTCGATTTCCTCCTTGGGTCTGTTTGCATGGAGTTTGCATGTTCTTCCTGTTCTTGGTTGGTTTCCTCTCACAGTCCAAAGAAAATGCCTTGGAGGAAACCCACCAACCACGGGGAGAACATGCAAACTTCATGCACACAGACCCAAAGCGCTAATTAAACCAGGACCTTGGAGGTGCAAGGCCACAGTGCTATCCAGTAAACTACCATGCAACCAGCTAGCTGACTCACCAACAATGATTAAATAAACTAGATCAAATGATCCCTGCTTCTGATTTGGGTCTTTTCAGCTGCAATATAAAGAACAAATTCTGTTTAAATGCTTGCTATTTTAATTAAAAGGGTCCAACTTGTTCTTGAAAAATAAAAAATATATATATATATAATCTTCCGCCATTCTCTCTACTATCAAATTGTTATTAAAGAGTTTTTATCAGGTCTTCTGTGAAAACCCTGTTTAAAAACTCCATTGTGTTTTGCTGATCCATTGCTGGTGACGCTTTTAGTTGTTGGTTGTAATTTACCTCTTTTATTTTAATGCATATTCACTTACCTCTCAAAGGCTAGAGAAAGAAACTGATTTTTTTTGCCCTAGGGGCAAAATGGAAGAGGAGAGCTTGCATAGTTTCCACAGGTCCACTTGCTCAGTGAGTGTTATTCAGGTCTCGGAGGAAACATAAAGAGCAAAAACAAGATTACGGTTGAATGGAGTTAAAAAAGAAAAATGGGGCGTTATAAACAGGATCCTCTTAAGGAACAATTTAGAGGTCTCAGGATAAAACTGTAAAAGTGTTGGTAAAATACTTGGGTGACAATGAGTGTCATTTTAAAAAGCCACAATGTACTTCCTAAGCATGAAGAGAGGGAGTGAACTTTAATTCTGAAAAGGTGCTTGAAAGACGCAGGTGCTTCCTAGTCATAACAGTTATGTGTAACAGAGTAGGTTGCGCAGGCATATATATAAAAAATACACTATATGGACTAAGGTATTTAAGCAAATCTGTTAATTTTTCTGAATTCCGGTGTTTCAATCAATCAGACCCCTTATTCCCAGGCAATCTTAATGCTTCAGGATACCAAGGCATCTTGGACAATGCTGTACTTCTAACTTTGTGCCAAGAGTTTTGTCCCCGTGCACAAAACAAGGACTATAAGACATGGTTTGATGAGTTCAGTTTGGTTGATGAGTTCCATGACCTCAACCACATCGAGCACCTTTGGGATGAACTAGAATGGAGATTGTGAGCCCAGGCCTTCTCATCCAACATCAGTGCCTGACCTCATAAATGCTCTAGAGAATGAATTCCCACAGTCTTGTGGCCAGCCTTCTAAGAAGAGTGGGAACTGTTATAGCTGTAAAAGGTGGACACAGATTTGAATACAGTGTCATTGCAGGTTTGGCCAAATACTTTTGTTTGTATAGTGGAAATATTTTAAAAGTGCGAACTCTGCAGAGATACAGTGTAATGTTTTCTCCTGTTTCTTTGTAAGAGACCGCACACTTAACCAGAGGTTGAAAGCCAACATAGGCTTCTTTATGGATACATGAAACCACTGCTGACTTTCTGAATGCTGAATACAAGCGGCAATAACTTATGGAGAAATACAATTCAATTCTTTGCATTCAGAAATCAGAATTGGCAATGCTTCAACTCCCTGCTGGAGTCTATCAGCAACACTGGACTTATAACTCCTGATAATACTCAAGAGCTAAAGGCACAGCTTAGGTACTGTAGTATTTAATTTTTAGAAACACTTTATATTGGTCAGATTTGTGGTGGATCCAGGGCAAATCCTGGGAACACTGGGTGTAAAGCAATGGGTTGGGCCCCATGCAAAACCATGTTCATACTGTACATTCATTTACACCTTGAGGCAAACAGGGAACCCAAAAGAATCATTTCTTTTATCTGTATTTCTTATAAGTAAGGAATTCTTTTGTCTCCTGAGGCAAGAGTTACTGTAAATAAAAAAAATAACAAACCATGTATAGGCAGCATGGTGGTGTAATAATTAGCACTGTGGCCTCGTATCTCCGGGGTTGAGAGTTTGATTCTTGCCTCGGGTCTGAGTCAGTGGGGTTTGCTGGTTCTCCCCATGCTTGGTGGATCTCCTCCGGGTGCTCTGGTTTTCTCCCACAATCCAAAGATAAAGGCAGGGTTAGGCTAACTGGCGGTCCCTAATTGGCGGTCCCAAAATAGTGTGTGCCCTGAGATGGATTGGCACCGTGTCTATGGTGTACCCTGTCTCATAGTCTCCAGGCCTCCTGTGATCCCGTACAGGATAGGTAGGACAGAAAATAAATGAATAGCAACTAACATACTGGTCTAAATAGGACTCTTTTTATCTTTAATCCTCCTATATAACCATAGTCAAGAGTCCCCTTATTCAACTCAATTGTTTTTCAGAGCAAATCTCAGAAGTACACCCATTCCCTGTTGGTTGCATTCTTTAAGAAGCAGTAAAATGGACTGCTGTCGCAACAGCCACTGAGCTGACTAAGTCGGCCATTTCAAGAGATTCCCAAAGACATGATCATTACACGGGGAGTTAGTGCCACTAATCTGTATATTAATTCATCTCCACGTACCATTGTGCTCACATCTGTTCACAGAGGTAGAACGCTTAGCTTGCCAAGGAACCACTGTGCCACACAATTTGCTGTAATGGCAAAAAATAATAGCACTAAAAATTTATTATTTCGTGACACAGATTAGTCATTTGGCAGAAATATTTATCCTTACAGGTTGAGTGTAAGGTTTGTAATCAAGGGGTAATCACCACCGATATCTCCTGCATGTGTCCTCAGATGTGTCCCTGAAGTCTTCTCATTGTTATCTTTAAACCTTTGTTTTATTAAAGAAGCACCACTATAATAAATGATATAAAAAATGTTAAGTCTGATCAGAAATGGGTCTAAAATTTAGCAAAGAGTTGCTCAGTCAACAGAATACAAAGAGATTATATCAAGTATTATATCAATTTCACCATGGCAGATGTTACTTTTAAAACATTGAGTCATTTTATAATGTGGGGTACATTTCCTGTCTGTGGATAAGTAGATTTATTCTAAATTTTTGATTTAAAAAATATTATCTCTTACCGGAAAGCATGTTATAATTTTACACAAATATTTTGTATTTCCTCCCGCAGTCCCAAGACGTACAGATTAGGCTAATTGGCGTTCTCAAATTGTGAATGAGATTGTGCATGTGAGTGTTGACTGGAGGTCCTACCATGGTCATACAAGATGGTAATGAATACAAAGGTCACACACGCACACAAAATTATGGAATGGATTATTGAAATACATAAATATACTCACTCACTAATCATCTACAGTATAACACTTCCATTGCAGGGCACATAAATATACAACAATATTTGTTAAATTTTCATTTAAGCATTTGGAAGACGCTCTTATCCAGAGCGACTTTAGAAAAAAAAAGATACTTTGAAGTTATTACAACATGTAATAAATAACCGTTTTGAGTTAGTTATTTTAACCAATCCCAAAGCCTTGAGCTGGCCTGAATGTAGTGCGTCCTACGGTATGTTCAACTCATCACTGTTAATAAATGACTTCTAGCTGATCGTTTGTCATTTACCCTATCAGAACCAGTGAGAAGTGGCCATTAGGAGACTGGAACAAGTCTTGTATTACTGTTCAAATTGACAGCTCTCAATCATGCCTTGTAGTGCAATACGAATTGGTGGCCTATTTCCCAGAGCTCCCGGGAATGAGGTTTTCTTTCATCCGCATGTCCGGGTTTGAATTCAGGCACACCTGCAGCAAACGCTTTGGAGGGGTAGTTTAGTGGCCGGGATGATGTATGATAGACAAGTAGATACTTTGGTGCAACATGGGGTGCCGACCTTTACAGTTCTGTCGTAGCATTGACAATGATTGACATGAATGAATGACTGACTCCTTGCTGTTGCAGTATGGGAGGCACTTGTACACCTGAGAGTAGTGGTCAGATCAATCAAACATGGATAATTCTCCCTGTGAAAGTGCCAGTTTACTGAGTGGGGAAAGAATTTATAATGGTAACGATGCCTTAGCTAGCTGTAAACCTTGGTTGTGTAAACCAATTAAAAGCCAATACCAAAGCAAGGTCTCCAGGCTCTTGTCTATAAAAGCAGTGGAGTGTCCAATCTACAGTATGTCTGAGTGTATGTAGCCCTGACTAATTCTGCCTGGAATTTTCTTTTTAGTAAAGTTGATGACTCATGGTGGACATCTCAATTGAGTTAAACTCTTAGCGCTTGCCCTGTGTGTATTTATTTTCTATAGCTTCTCACTTCAGTAATGGAAATGCTGCTGCTGCAAAAAAAAAAAAATGGTGTAAGGAGAGAGAGAGTTATTGAATAAAACCATACAGGGATTAAAGAGTCCCTTGTGCAAGCTAGGAAAGGATCTTATTGTCGGGATATTGAGACTGGCAGTGTGATTAATTTGGGACTTAATCCCCACCACTGGCTTTTCTGTTGGACATAGCATTATCATTATTCTTGGTTAAGACATCAGAGACAGAAGAAGAACGAAGACACACACTGTCCACCTGGCAGGCTTGTAATGTCTGGCACCCTACGGCAGATCTCATACCCGATGCGAAAGGACAGATGTAGCTGCAACGCCTAACGCCTTTGCTGCTTTTTTTCTTCATGATTAGCTGGCCATTCTCTCTCTCTGGATATTTGGCTTTTACAAACCCAATAGGTTTTAATTATATGGTAATATAGTAATTAACATGTTAACATTGATGGTCAATTGTATACCAGTTAACTGGGGACCCAGCATGGGCACCCAAGGCTCACTCATGTCCACTGGAACCAAAGCTCAGCCCATCTAGTCTGATCCCACAGAAAAGCCAATATTGGCCATGATGGAAAGCCACCAGAACACCAAGTCCAGCACAGCCCACCGTGCAAGAGTCCAAGCCTCCAAACTTCAAAGATCCCAATCTGATCAAATACCTACCCAGGATATAACGGGCAAAAAAAGTCAGTATCGGTTACAAGCCCCAACCCCACAACACATAGCAACCTTACGATCCACTGCCAACGTCCTAGTGCCAGACAGCACAGCACCCTCTAGAGGTCTTGTGGAGTCATGGCCTGAAGACAGAGGCAGCAAAAGCAGACTACACTGTTTCTACATTTCTACGAACAATTACGCTTCAGTCAAATTTTCTTATTGACACAACTTGTCCTTCATTTGATAGCCTGTCACATTTTTTTAAATAGACAAAGAGACACATCTTCAAGAGCTTGGTTTCTTGAACTTGTTCCCCATGTCGGCTCAGATTTCCGTCCCGATATGAAAGGGCTGTCCCGCACGGCTGTTTTTGGGCATTCTGAAATGCTTTTCTGCTCAGCACGGTTGTACAGAGTGATTATCTGAGTTTGAGTTGCCTTCATGAAGTAATGTATTTCCACCTGGAGAACTGCTGCTTAATTGATGTTTGTTTTTCCCCACAATTTTTTCTGAACTTTAAACCAGTTGGTGAAAATTCCCAGCAGAGAGCAGCAGTTTCTCAAATCCGCATTCCTCAGGAACAAAATCACTAGAATCACAGAGATCACAAAAATTGTGAACATCAAGTGAAGAGCTTGACCTGTAATTGCACGAGATTCGATATTTTATACAAGCGCAGGTAAGCTACATATATTCCTTTCAAAGCAGACTAATATAACGTATTATAGATATTCAAATGTTACTGTACCAAGGTCCTCTCTCATATTTTTACCGTACCATGCTCTCTTTTTACTCTGCCCATTAATTTTTCCTATCAAATACAAAGGAAAGGCATAACATCAAAAAGGGCAAAGGAATTCAGCAGATATGAGATATGTGCGCTGAAGAAACACATAATATACGGAAAGGGATGAAAGAGAAGTCGAGGAGGGAAAATAAACGGAGGAGGTGAGGTCTGATGACGGGGAAAATTTGCTAATTCCTTGGAAATTGAGACGCAATTATTAATTTGGTTAAAAAAAATAAATCAGTCGTGTGCAAATAAGCGTCCTCTCAATCTTGTATTTTACTGCTTAATGTGTAAGACTGTTCAACAATGCGATCTACAAATTGTAGCGTTGTTAATTTGTGTTGTTTGTGTGTATGAGTTTGTGTGTCAGTCTGCGTACGTGTGTAAGCAAGTCTGCATGCCAGTCACCCCCTCCTCTCTGCCTCCTTCTCAGTTTCTCTCCCTCCCACCTCTCTCTCTCTCTCCCTCTCTCCCTCTCTCTCTCTCACTCTCTGTGTGTCTGCATTGCTCTATCTTTCAGTCTGAGATCGAGGCTGAGGAGCACGGAGCAACAAAACCCCACACACACACACACACACACACACACCGGTCACGTCCGTAGCACTGCCATCCTCTCTTTCTCTTTTCCTCTCGTTACCGTTGCCTTTTACTCACGCTCGCTGACGTTTTCATACCAGCATCCCAGGACGGATTCTTCTTTTTTTTCCCCCCTCTCCTCTCTCATGATTCTTTGAGCATCTCAAAGCCATATGCGCAACAGCAGCCTCCTGCGCCCGAATTCCCTGCGCACCATCGCAGCTTTTGCTGAGCAACGAAGAAACCTGAACATTGGAGGTGTGGAAACATAAAGAGGGGGATATCAGGAGGGAGAAGGGCTTCTGGGAGAGAAGGTTGTTTTTTTTCTTTTTTAGCTCTCGTGTTGTGATGCAAAGCGACCGGAGAGGAGACATCCGGTCGCGCTCGTCTTTTCATCCTTGATGGCAGTCGACCAGACGCACATCTGTCAGGAAAAGTATACAGCATCGGTCTTAGAGTTAGTCCGTCTCGGCTTTACTAGTTTTTTATTTTTTTACCGTTTTCACTCTTTAACGGCTCTTCCGTTCTCCTGCTCGTCTCTGCTGCAGACTTTGCCGTGCTCAGTGTTCCTGTGAGGATCGCAAACTGTATTTGGCTGCTCTTCCCGATCATCTCAGATTTAATTCTGTTTTTTTGTTGCTGTTGTTGTTGTCTATTTTAGTATATATATTTTTTTATTTTATGTTATGCATCTGGTCGTGCAATAATTAATCTGTAATGGAGACTTTTGCTTGCTAACAATGGAAAGACATTTCGATTGGAAGTGTCTTTAACATGATATCAAGCTTGATATCATTCGTTAAAAATTTCTATGAGTTCGTTTAGTTTTCAATGGCTGTCAGTTTCGGATGACAGAACACCCCAGCGTAGATCCCGTCTTCCGGTCATTGTTTATTTTTCTTCTTTTTTTCCTGTTGTTTTGGACTTTTTCAGAAAGGATCTGTTTTTGTGCCGAGCTTTGGACCATTCCGGAGGAATAAGGGATCGTGTCATCGACGGAATACACAGCTGCAACCCCTGGAGCAGGATTCGGCTTCTGTTTTTGATTGGATATTTCGTTCAAAGCGTGTATTTTAAATTTTTTTTTTTTTGAGGAATTTATCTTCCTCTTTTATGTTTTTTTTTTGCTGCTGATCTCTTGACGTATCCCCTGTCTCAAAGGGAATCTAGGAATTATGGATCCTGTATTGGTCTGATATGTCTTTCTCTTCCTATCATATGAGGAGGCAGGGCATGGAAGTCCCACTCCCCTCTCCATTCCCTCTTGGGGCAGTTGTTTTGCTTAGCGGATTAGTACTCACCCCGCACGCCTCGCCCTCAGCCCCACCCAGAGTGTTTTGGGTCAGTTTATGGAGGCTAATCCTGTCGTTGTCATTAATAGCATTCCCTGGTCCTGCTGTTTCAGCTAGAGTCTCGTCCAGTCTTAGCACGACTCACCATGTCCACCATTTTCACAACAAACATGGCACTGTGCCAATTGCCATCAACAGGATGCCCTTCCTTACACGTGGGGGCCATGGTAGGTCACATGTTCTTCTTTTTATTAATTATTGATTTGCTTTTTTTTTTTTTTTGGTCCCAAATAACGACTTTTGAGTGCACCAATTTTTGAGTTAATTGGATCTCGTTTTTCATTGTGGTTCCATGTTGCTCAAATAAATGTGTTCTTGCCTATAGCTCTGCAAAGGAAGGTTATGACCCCTATTGTTGCATGTTTGTGTATTGTATTAAAAAGTCTCATTCAAAGCTATTGACGACATCTTTTTCAGCATTTCAGTAACCCATATTAGCACCAATAAAGGTCAAGGTAGAGTACTGACACGCAGTACCCAAGCATAGTCCAATCTCAGGTTCTTGTAACGCATTATTCAAATTATGCAGCTTAACCTAGCATTTCACAGTCATGTGATGTGCAATGCAAATGGACCTAATATTGAGCTTTGAGGAACTCCGAAATCTAAATTGTGAATGACATGCAATTAACGCTGGTATTTCTGAGCTTTTCCTCAGAGAAATTGAAGTAGGAATGTACGGAGACCCTTTCATTCAGGTGTAACATTGCAGATCTTAATGGAGATCCCCAGTAAGGCTATGGTCATAAAAGGGAATTTTAATGTAATTGTAGCTTCACGAGAAGCACTGAAATTAAAAAACACTCAATGCTTATGTGGATAAAGCATTTGGTAATTATAGTATTATTAAGCTCAGCAGGCAGCCCACTCAAGCAGTGTTTTAGGTCACGTAATTTTTTTTCCCTGACTAAGAATCACAAGAAACTTGTTTTCAGTATAAAAGAGTGTGTATCCACATGCATGTAGAGCCTTAGTTAAAAAAAAGTTAAGAATAAATTTAAAATACAGGATTTTGACATAGCATATCGAGATACTGTCCCTAGAAAGTCCAATTGGAGGGAAAGTAGCTATTATATTGCAAGCTGTTATTACTATGCAATCTACATTAAGAATTGAAAGGGGAAATTGTTAGCTGTAGGAGGCTGCTGTGCAGTTTATTAAAGGCTTAACATAGAGTTCATTATGTTGGAATTGGTACAGTAGATGGTGGGTGTTGAAGGTGAGAGTGGAATTGGCTAAAAGATTCCCAGCCGGTGGTTGAAAAATTATAACTTGGATATCCTTAATTTATACTGTTTGCCACTGGATTGTGAACAGGCTACAGTATGTTAAAAGTTGGTTGGAGCTAATCTTTTTTATTTTAAATTTCAAGAGATGATGACATTTTGGCTTGGCAGACCAGAGTATTTCCCATAACATTCAATGATACACCAGTGTAAACTGCTAAGAAATGTAACCAGCAGTCCAAAGTCCAAATTTTTTGTTCTTTGGTCAACTACCTTCACTTGGCTTCATACTTCCAGCACACCAGTGTAGATCTATCAACTCTGCCCTGTAGGCTATCCCATCATCTTTTGCGACCAAAACCCATCAAATTTGATGGCAACCCTGCTGTGACTATCATGTGAAGAGCGCCTTGGGCAGGGGAATAAGGTCAAGTCCTTGAGTAGTTCCAGTGTTCCTGATCGCTGATTCAAGTGTTCAAAATCCCTGATGTATAGTTCTTTTGTCCACATTTGACATTTTGGTTTGTGAACCTTCCAGCACACCAGTAGACCTATCAGCTCCAATAAACCAATTAAATTCATATATGCATTCAAATGGAAAGTGTCTAGAGCAGGGGACATGTCCTTGATTCTAGGATGCATGAAAGGGACTTTCACTAATCTGACCATCTGGACCAGCCTTTGAGATCATCTATTTGTAGATGATACAATGCAGGTCATGGTTGTGTTGTTTGTGCGTCAGTTTGGAGAACAGAATTGTGATAAATACTGATCTGTCCATCTTTATGCTTCAAGTGGAATTGAGCCATTTGGGGGGGGGGGGTCTAGTGGATTGGTCATGTTTTAATGGATGTTGGCTGCAACCATTATCCCAAAACATTATGTGATTAATGGAATGAGCACCATTTTCATGGGGTTGGGGTTATAGTAGTAGTACTGTTGTAATCCTTGTACTGTCAAACATTTACTTTTTGGCCCTTGAGGAAGGCCCTGCTCAACTTCTAAACTTACAAGTTTCTTAATAGAAAAACTGAGCTGACTTGGTGAAGGCCCTTACCAAAACAGTTTATGCCCAATTCTCATCTTTGCTTCAGTGACCCTTAACTGGACACTGCAGATAAACATAATCACTATACTGTGGTCATCTCGGGACACTTACTTCCAGTATGCTTACAGTGAACATCATATAAATGCACTTCATACTGTTTGATATTACAGTACATAGGCAATATTGCAGGGGTGACCAACCCTGGTCCTCAAGAGCCACAGCCCTACATGATTTCCAATTATCCCTGCACTACTCAATGCTGAATACCTAGATCAGGTGTGTTCAGTCAATCACAAGCTGGATGATACCATCTAGGATGAGGGTTAATTCATAGTAAATTAGTACCTTCCAGCTTCTGATTCACTGAGGACAATCAGCAGTGAGTAATTCAGGGATAATTGGAAAACATGCCTCTTTAGGACTAGGGTTGGCTAGATTACTCCTGTATTATACTATACCTGATGTCACGTAGAAAAGTATGAGTTCGTTTTCCGTGCGCTTCCTCTCGAGGTGTCTTCCACACTTTTTAACAGGAAATTTGTCTTTTTTCCTCTGTTGCCACTGGCATTGATTATTAGAAATATAGAGCTGTACTGTAGCTGAAGAGTTTCTCCTTCTTGGCAATGCAATGTCTACTGTTGAAAAGGCTGTACAAATAAAATGTGATTGAATTGGACATTGCCCGGTTCCTTGACACCTGCCCTAAAGACGTGACCAATGATCTTGCAATTGCTTACACTTCCCACTCTTGCTCACTTCCAGAAATGCCAATTTAGGCATTATCCATGGTGCTTGGAACCTTTTTCTATGGCTATGCTTTTAAATCGAGACTAGAAGATGTTACGCTGGCAAAGAAACCTCTTAACCTTTTTGTCATCATCATAACCATCCAGGATGTTTTGAAATAGTTTGTGTTATGCTAGCTGCTGCAGTCCTCACCACATGTTTTAATGTTTCTCATTATACTTTTTTTTTTTTTTAACATTGTCTTGCCACCTCCTGGTGCTGCTCTCATACATATCGCCTGCTCGTTTCATCCTCTGCACGGCTTTTAGCCATAATCTGTATCAATCAAGCATCTGTGTCTGCCAAACAGGCACACACATTGCAGGCAATTGGCTTCAGCTTAGTCTGTATTGACGTTATTGGCTCTTAGCATCCCCTAGTGCTCATCCGTGAATTAAATTTATAATGCCTACCATTCGCCAGAGAACTTAGTCAAAATTTATGCGCCTGGCATTGAGGCATCATTTCTCCAAAGGGAGAGAATATATAGTTTCTATCCCTCCATACCACCCTCCACCCCCGCGCCCACCAGTAAATAGACACTCATATTGTGCCCTAGAGAAACTGATCCTAAGAGGGTTTGAATTTAAGCACTGAGCAGTGAACTGAGATTCTTGATGTACTGAAATGGCAGACTAAATCCAATAGACGGTCCTCTTTCTTCCCTTAAATAGCGATGTCCCTTTTTTTTTTTTAACCATCTCTGCTTTCTTTCTTTCTTCCTTTCCTTTCCTTTCTTTTTCTTCCTCTGCTGGTTCATATAATTGGATTGCAGCTCCCTTGCATCTCAAGTTGCTAAGCTGTTTAAATTTACATAATTAACATGGAAATGTTTGGCATATTCCTCCACGGATTTGAGGCTGTCAGCCGATACAGATGAAAACGTGGAGGTGAAAAAAGTAAAAATTTGAGCTTGGAAGTAAGAAAGGAGTGACCTAATTCTTTTTCTCTACCAATGTGACTTTTATTATTATTATTATTATTAGTAGTAGTAGTAGTAGTAGTAGTAGTAGTAGTCGTAGCTTGTTTCTTTCTTTGCTTGCCTAAATACCTCATTCTACATTAATATTAAATACCATGTGTGTGCCATAAGTAGACCAGGCAATATTTCATCGTCCTCTGCTACTGTGTCAACAGCTGAAAGTTAGTGGAAAAAACAAATGCTAACAGCAAGCACAACAATAGCAAACTTCAACATTGTCAAGCAGTTCTCCTGGCTTTGCAAGTCTACTTTGAGATCAAGCAATTACTACTGGAAAGGTACCTGTGACTACTCTACTCCGGTTTAAAGATGTTGTTCACAAAGGATAAACACAAAGATTGGTCATGATAATCCCGACCCATCCTCTGACCTAAGCAGTACTTTATTCTAGCCCAGTAAATCTACGACGCCATCAAACCGTTTTTTTGTTCCCAATTTGAGGACCGGTGCTTTGGCTGTCTGAAAGGGTTAGGGTACAAAGCAGGTCTGAAACTGGGCTCCAAAGTAGCCTTGGTGGAAAAAGGATCTTTGTGGTGAACTTGGTGCTTGGTTTGAACCTGGGACCTCCTGGGAGTATTGTAGATATCTGCATAGGTACCTGTAGAGCCTTTTAGTACATTTATGGCATTTGGCAAATACCATCATCCAG
>JAQMYG010000013.1:12772502-12782746 GCA_030014215.1 Clariallabes teugelsi
TGTCCCTCATTTGAGAGCAGGTCCCCCCCCCCCCCCCAAATGTGTTGTAAATACCAGGTTGTATAAAATCTTTAAAATGGCTGAGCAAACAAGCAGATTGCTCCATCAAAACTAATATTGATATACAGTCAAGTTCAATGATGTGAAAATCTATTAGGATCACGCCTGACCAAGGATCACTTTTGAAAGTTAAAATTGTATAGGTTAATATTTGAAATGTGGTGTGTCTCAGGAAAAATAGAAAGAAGTATTTGTCAGCAAAACTTAGCAAAAATCAGTCTGCTGTGTAAATAAAAAAGAGTTCATGGAAAATTGATTGCTCAGGGATGCAGTGAAAGAACATTCCTTTTTGATGTAATTTTACTTGGCTTTTCACTCTTGCTCTGGCAAATGTATTGCCTTTTCAAATTTAACAGATTAATGTGTTGTACCTTTTCCATTTGAATCATACAACTATAATGATTAATACATTAATTTATGCACATTTTATGTACACATATCTTATAACTGTAGACAAACGTCTATATAATGGTTCAGACAATTACACTGCATAACATCCTTATTATGCATATATATTACTTCAGTATAACAGGATGAATAACATATTATAAAATCATAACATTGTAGACCTTAATGTTATAATGCATGTTATAATGTTAATATATAGCACATGATGTAGGACATATGATGGGTCTTTCCATAATGACCACAGTCATAATGAAATATATAGGGTTTAATAGTTCTTATAAAAACTGCTACAACCTGTCATGCCTTTGCCTACCCTTACGGAAACCAATGTCTATATGTTATAAAATATAATGCAAAATATTAAATGATATATTTCCATATATAGGAAACTAGTGATTATATTTATTAATATATTGCAATAGGTTTGTTGGTGGCTTTGATTATATTTATTATATATTTATTATCTGCCTATAAAGTTTGTTCGAACTACATTAATATATGAGCATATTGTAAAAAAAATAATAATAAAAAAAAAAGTATAATCAAATAATATATTATGAAGTATATTGTTGAATTACATATTACATACATTAAGATAAACATTTTAACATATTTATATGATATATTTCAATATATTGTAACATACAATATGTCATTCTGTATATTATGAATATATTTTTTAATATGAATATATTTTTTTTCTGTTAATTATTTGTTAGTATCAGTTATGTAGAAAAATAGAAAGGAATATAAACATTATAAAATCTTTTCAATTTACCAGTAGATCAGAACACTAAATCATTTAATATATTGACAGAAATATATCTTCTTTGCAAAAGGGTATAAAAAGGATACTTTTTAACAGCAGTATCAAACTCAAGGTTGTGCTGTTGTGCTGAATATCAGCCCGGATAAGATGCGGTCATGTATCTGTGACTGGTTTTGAATGTGGCTTTTGACAGGCAGCCGCTCTCTCCTCTGTCCATGCTAACAAGTGATAGTTAATCACTAGCAGCGTCCCAGTGCTGTTATGCTCTATTAACAGCACTCTCGTTAAATGCCTCTCGATCTGAACTAACTGTTGTACAATGTGTTGTAAGGACTACTTATACAGTAATGTGGTATTTAAACATTTTATAAATATTTAAATTTAATGATAATTTATGCATAATACATTATGCAAAACATAATGTGTTATGCATGTGTATATAATTGTGAGCAATTATAATAGTAAAAGACATGCATGGTGTCATACTGTAATGCATAATGCACTTATTTATAAAAAGAATATTGTTTTTATCCAATACTAGTAAGGTCTCTTCTATTTTTTGTCGCTCCATGAATGGAACAGGATGTGGTTTGTGTCACTTCACACATCAGGCTATATTAATTATAAGGACAGCTCCAGCAATTACGTGTATAAAATGTCTCACGCTCTGGAATTGATGATAGACGTGTGTGTGTGTGTTTGTGCACTAACACAGACATTCTATGCTGCATGTCAACGGTACTGTACATATTTTGTCGATGTCAGTGGTCACAGTGCACACAGACACACACGCACACACACACACACACAGAAATCCTTTCAGCTCTCTCAGCTTTCCGAACTGTACACATCCACCTACATATATAAACACACACATACACATACAGTATATCCCTACCTTGGTTGCCCATAGCAACTATGCGTCAGGTGTCCTTGTGTGGTGCAGCATCTCCGAACCGAGCATGCTCCGCGGTTCAGGGCCACAATGCTTCATGACCTCACCATCAAAGCTGTGTCTCTGGAGATCTTCCTACATGACTCTGATCCTCTGTTCCCCTCCTGCAGCAACTTTTCCATCATGTATCTTTTTTTTTATAAATATTGTATAAACCCATTTATTACATGCGTTGTTATTCCCCTGCGCCCCCTGTATTATCTGCACGGTTATACTTCTCCTCACTTTCTTTATTTGATTGATTGCTTTGGCAACACCCAGTGCATAATTGCAAAGTTGGCAACATTTTTTGAAGCTACTAATAAATATTTGCACTAATCATCCTGGCTATAATGCACGTATGAGTTTGAGTCAAAAATGATCCAGCGCTTTCCAAAGTTCAAGGCTGCTGTCTCCCCAGTTGATGCAGTGCAGGTGTGAATGTGTTACATCAGCTCATTTGTAACTGCGGTGCGAGAAAAAATGGATGTGTGTCATGGGATTCTCAAGGGCCTGTTTCGAGACAATATCAGGAAAATGGTTCAACAATCAACGGTGAGACGCTTATTGCAGAACTGAAGCCTAAACGGAGGACTGCTCTCGAAGAGCGTCGTGATCTTGCATACACACATCCGCCCACACTGTCGGACTTCTTTTTGAGAAGATATTTTTAATGAGTCTATATGAAAGCTTGTTAACTGATGGACAAATTGGAGATTATGTCAAAAAAAAATGATTTGTCTTTTTTAATAGTAAATTAAAGTAAATTCTACAGCCAGAGTGCGGATGATTTTTGACTCAGCTGGCAAAGTTAGTGGGTCAAGCAATTTCCTAGAAAACTGACAAATATGTCGCCTGTAAAATATTTTTGTTTAGTAGATAAAAACCTCCCTCGTGATGAGATGAAGGGTTTCCCCGTTGGCTCTTTGGAAAACTAATAAAATAAAAAAAATTTAAAATAAAATATAGGGAAACTCATCCATGAATGAGTCGCATGATGTTTGTAATAAAGATTTAATAATGTAATCCTAGAACTTAGAATCCTAGTATAGCTATAACTATAATGGTGTTAAATGTTGTAGTGATGCCAGTGGAAATTTGGGAATTTATCTCTAACTAAAGTGAGTGACGGATTAGCTTCAAAAACTTTCTCACTGACTTTCTAACTACTTCTAATTTTCTAATAATTTTCTAACGAACTCACACTGACTCCAAAATCGATTTTTTTTTAACAGCTACTTTTACATTTGTAATAGAGATGGACTGGTCGATCGGCCAGTGACCAGAATTGGCTGGTTTTTCAGTTTGACAGGTGATGACCAGTTGATGATCGGCTGTTCAGCCTCAGATATAAATGAGTAAAAGCCTCCGATCTGCATTTTTCTTCAAACTCTGTATCTCAGACGCACTTTATATCATGATAATACCTGTCTCTAAAGATTCTGAGCGCAAATCAGTTGAAAATCCACACACAATTAACACTTTGCAGACATTTGAGGTGGTAAAATGTTGCCGTTTCTTATTTATTCTACAGGTGGTGCACTCTGAACTATTTACACAGTTTTATCACGTGTAGTAGGAGTGACTGAATTACATGTACTTGCTTTTATTATATATTATATTTATTATATATCATATAATACTTTGAATATTTCTAAAGTTAGTTTAGAAATAATAATTATCGCGGTTGACAGCGATTTTATCCTTTTTTGCTTAATTAAATTTAAAGTTAAAAGTTAAACTCTTGTATTTAAAATTGGTTTGTATTGTTTAAATGCTCTGCTTGGTGTGAAGTAAGAAAACTAATGTTTTATATTATATATGTTACATTTAATTACTTATTACAACTTTTTTGGTTGTAATAAGGTTTAAAGTTGTAACAAAATCTGGGAAAAATGTAATATCGAATCGGGATATTTTAGAAAAATCATGATAGTTATAGAATCGCAATTTTAATTCAGTCGACATCTACAGTATATGTATCGTGATAATATAGTATTGATTCTCATCCCTAGTGCTCAACATCATTTCCATAAACTTTTCTCTGTCTGCAATATTTCGATGTTGGATTTCGCATGAGAAAACAGCAAAATTGAACTATTATCACTAATATTTAATATTGATTTTTTTTCCTCCTCGTATTAATGGCACTAACAAAGTGACCTGTTATGTCAATCCAGAATGCACGACTTACTTTCTTCCAGATATAACAGAAATACAACATGAACAATCCAGAATAACTGAGCACATTATTAATATTTCAGTATAAGCACTTTATTTCCAATGGGAAGTCCTGTGCGTTGAACGTTTAAGGCTGCTAATCATCATCTCCTTTCAAAAAAAAAAGCTTTCTCACATTCCTAAATAGCAGTAATTCACTGACTTTCACAGCTACAACCAGCGAAAACATTACATTTACATTTACATTTAGACATTTGGCAGACGCTCTTATCCAGAGCGACTTACAAAAAGTGCTTCACTAATGATGATTACTCCGACCTCGCAGCAGCCAGTGCCGCAGTCAAATTCAGAGAATTTACTCATTATGTTTTCTATCTCTCTGTCCCCCAAGATAGCCCGGCTCCCACGAGGACTGGTAATGAGCCGTGTTTCTGAACGGCCCTTGTGTAGCATCAGCGATATGAGAGTCCAGGTCACCGTCTCCCAGGGGGACCACTGACTCGTCTTGGCCAACGTGTGAGGAAATCATTAGCATGCAGAAATAAGTCTTGCCGTGTATCAGAGACCGAAATCACCCGCTGTCTTGTTCTCGGCGCTCGAAACGTCCTGCGCGACCTCTCAGCCCTCCCTCTCCGTCGCCACTGATTTACCGCCATGCTGTTCCACTCCAGAGGACGTGCTTGTCTAACGCCTTCCCAAGCAGCTGTCCAGTCAGTATAGGGATCGAAGCAAGGCAGCGAGGGAGTTTTGTGTGTTTCTGCAGTGCAGGTGGACTCGCTACTGGTTTCTGGTGAAGGCGCTATCGAACGCTTAAGAGAAACTGCATTGTAGCAACGCTTAAAGGCAGAGCGGGGCGGGAGAAAGATGACGAATCGATGCGAGCGGTAATAAGTGGGGAAACGGTGTATATGATAACAGGGTTATATTTAATGTTTAATAAGTCGGTTACATGAAAGGCAGGTTAAATTCGGTTCAGTTTCGTTTTATTTGTATAGCGCTTTCAATAAACCAGAGATGAAAGTGGGAAGGAAGAAGACCAGGGGACCTTATGAAATGGATTTAAAGACGAGTCTGATAACTAAGATCATGCAACTTTGTAAAACTTAAAGTGACAGCAGTGCGTTGGCTTAGTTATTAGGCTAATTGGTGTTTCCAAATTGCCTGGATTGTGCCATACGATGGATTGGCACCCCATCCAGGGTGTACCCTCGGCTAGATTCCAGGTCCTCGCGATCCTGTATACAGGCTAAAGCGGTATAAACGATGAGTGAGTGAGTGATAAATCGCACTTTTTTTTAATCAAATAGTGCACCGCTATAAGGAAAAAAATCTTCACAGTGTCCCGGCAGTCAAGGAAGTAGCAAGCTGATTAATATTTTCCGACTAACATATTAGTCTTTCCGCCCTGGCTTTCTGTTGGAAAGTACATTTCTTTGACTGATGGCACATACACACTCGTTCAAATACCACACACACACACACGCACAATCTGCTATGAAAATATTATAATGGTCTGCTCCATCAATAGGCAGCGTGAGTGATGTGTGAAAGACGGGGTGGCATATTGAAATAGACTGAATCATTACTCAAGCCGTGTTTGCCAATGCCTCCTTCTGCATTCCCTAGCTTTATCAAACGATAATTATAGCAGTGTCAAGGATTCATCACTCTCTCATCATCATCCTCCTCCCGGGCGCTATGTTGCCGCAAAATCACCATATCTCAAATTACCACCTCTTTTACTGAGTCGGTGCAATGCGCAGATAAGGGGTTGGTTCCATATAGATTATACACATACTAGAATAGTTCAGTTGGTTCGTCAGGAGCAAATGTACACTGGAAATTTGCATTAAAAGCATGGGAGCTCATGCATCTAAAAGCAATAAGCGGTACAGGAAGGCTAAAATATACAGATACGGATTAATTACTCCAAAATATGGAGATGATTTATGCCAGAAATTCTACAAGTATATTCCTTAAAACTGTTTTAAATCCTATTCTTTGATTTTAACATCAAGGGAAAGAAGAGAAAAACATCTGGAAACTTTGCAGCTGTTATAACTTAAGTTAAGTTATTCTTAAAGTTATATTTGTTTTTCACATCAGAATCCTAAAAATAGTAACATTTAGCACTTTAACACCTCCAGGGTATGGGTTCAATTCCCCCCTTGAGTCTCTCCGTGCTTGGTGGGTTTCCACCAGGTACTCCGGTTTCCTCCTACAGTCCAAAGACATGCGGAGTAGGCTAATTGGCGTTCCTAAATTACCCATAGTGTGTGAATGAGCATGAGTGAGTGTGAGTGTGAGTGTGTGTGCCCTGCGATGGATTGGCACCCCGCCTCGTGCGCTAAGTCTCCTGGGATAGGTTCCAGGCCCCCCACGACCATGTGTACAGGATAAAGCAGCATGTGCAATGAGTGAGTGGGTAAGTAAGTAATATTTTGGGAACAAATATTGAGAAATTAAGCACTGCGCTGATATGGGAAAATATCCCAAACCTATACACATTAGCTACACCTGTTCAACTGCTCATTATCACGAATAACCAATCAGCCAATCACATGGTAGGAACTCAACGCATTTAGGTGTGTAGACACGGCCAAGATGGTCCACTGAATTTGAAACCGAGCATCAGAACGTGAAAGACAGGCGAGTTTCCACGTTTCATGTTTGTTGGTGCCTGGCAAGTCGATCTGAGAAATTCCGAAACTGCTGATCTACTGGGATTTCCACACACAACCATCTATAGGGTTTACAGAGAATAGTCTGTAAAAGAGAAAACTATCCAGTGAGCAGCATTTCTCTGGGTAAAAATGCGTTATTGATGCCAGAGGTCAGAGGAGAACCGCCAGACTGGTTTGAGCTGAAAGGAGAGGCAATGGTAACTCAAATGATGTAACAACATCTTGTTATAACAAATATAAGCCAAATAGCATCTCTGAATGCACAGGTACATGACTGCAGTACACCGTGTTAGCTAAGAACAGGCAGGAAACCGAGGCTACAATTCACACGGACCACATGGACAATAGACAAAAAAGATTGGAAAAACGTTGAGTCTCGACTTCGTGACATTTGAACAGTGGGGGTCAGAACTTGGCATAAACAACATGAAAGCATTGATCCATCCTGCCTCGTATCAACAGTTCAGGTTGTTGGTGGTATAATGGTGTGGGGGATATTTTGGTACTTTACCACGTGAGCTTTGCTTAAATGTCGCAGCTCATCTGAGTATTGTTGTCACAAAGAGTAAATCATCTCAAATGGCCTCCACAGTCACACTCACAGTCACAGATCTCAATCCAATAGAGCACCTTTAGGATTTGGTGGAATGGTAGACTTGAATCATGGATGTGCAGCCAATAAATCTGCAAGGAGTGCGTGTTGATATCATGTCAATATGGACCAAAATCTCAAAAAGGAATGTTTCCAGCACCTTGTGGATCTATACCATACAATCTATACCATGAAAAATTAAGGCAGTACTGATGGCAAAAAATGGTTCAACCCAGTACTAGCTACATAATGCATACTTTACATAATGAATGAAACTAAATTTGTGTCCCCACCACACATTCCGAAAGCTCGTTCGTAAGTCCAATTTGTTCGTAAGTCAAACAAACATCGTCTAAGTACTTTAGGATACTAACACAATTGTCAATACACAGTATAAAACTAACATGTTCGGTAAAAGAAGAACGAGCAATGGACATCTTCTCACCTCGCTCCATTCTCTCAATTATTTTCACTTTTGTCTCCATCGTTATTCCTCGGCGCTTCGTAGCAGTACCGGCTTCATCGCCGCTGCTTCTATGCTTGCATTCGGATATCCTGGGATGCACGCCGCACGTACGTGATAATGTGCACCAGACATGTGATCTAACTATTGCGGTTGAACATGTGCGAATGCATGTTCATATCTTTGAAATGTTCGTATGTAGGGGACTTCCCATAATTTGATGTAGTTGTAATTGATTACTTATTTATTTAAGCAAGATTCTGACCTGAAAATGCAATTTGATTCTCTTACAGCATGCATGTATTTATGAAACTCATTCTTGAATTTATAGCATGCCACAAAGCATACCTCTATATACTGTACACAACATTTTTTTCGAGCAATATACGACTTCATAAGTTAAGTAGATTGCATCACGCATTACAATATCTGTTCACAAGTGCATTGTTATTTGTTACGGCATGCTGTAGGCTTTTGATTCACAACACAGTCTTAACACATTTATGTGTATACATTCATTGTTGTACATACACATACAGTATATAATCATACTCATGTCAGCAACTATTATGTAAATAAAACGATCATTCATAGGAAGGTAGGAATATCAGGTTATGAAAATAACTTGATATTTCTGATTAATTGAATCAACTCGAAAAAAAAAGATTGTGACTTCTGACGGACATGATCTGATTTTTCCCTTGAACATGTTTGTACATACTATATTATTCAAAGAGATATATTGCAAAGACAGACCTTTTGTCCTGCATGTTTTTTTTCTTCTCCCCTTCCTGTGTTGAAAGATGAGCCGACGTGACAGCTCAGGAGACTTTGCAGAGCTTTAGAGTGACTGAGAGTACGGCTGATGCAAGCTCGGTGTTAATTATTAATTAGGGTTGATATTAAAGTGCCGCTATGCGAGGCTGCACACTGATTCCTGCTGCTTGTGGAAGCCGCACACATTAATAAACAAGGCCTATTAGATTATGCATGGGTTTAGCACTGTCGTAGGGAAAATGTAAAAAAAAAAAAGATTTCTGTTTCTGCTTTTGAATATTCATGCTTTGGTTTGTTTTGTATTGGGATTTCGAGATGATAGAGTGGAAGAGGAGAAAATATGACACAGTTCGAGTTTACATCGATGTATTCTCTTATGTGCATGGCTCAGCTGGTGAGATGCGTCTCTGGTCCCACTGGCTCTCGCCATTTAGGAAAGCATTAAGTCTCAATGGGATGATTCAGCGATGATGAGCACGTCGGGTGCAACACAAACAAGCGCATATGAGAAATAATAACGGTGTCGTCTGCAGGGCGGATGGGTCAGCTATTGACCTTTGAGCTCGGGGCAAACTGGTTATTATTCATTAAGCATTCAGGAACGAACAAAGTTTAACATGTAATTTTAAATAACACGATCTGCCCACGCGCCGAAACAGGCAGGGATTAATATGTGCTGAGAATTCACCTGTAAAACAACTTGTGATTACAATCGTAATTATGTTTATTCGTCTCATTCCTTCCTTTGTTCCTCCGTGTAAAATCGAGGTGTTGTTACAGATGGCGCCTTGTGGGAATATCAGCTTGGGCTCGCTTTCTTGTTGGCACAGCAACTTGTCTCGTTGTTGATCGTCGCTGGAAACAGGTGCAGAGGATTTTCCTTGCGATTTCGTGAGATTCACATACTCGGTTGGAGAGCAAGGTGCAGATTACAGGCTACTGCAAGTAGAACTGCGTAAACATGGAACATTCTACTTTTTCTCTTTGTACTGCTAGACATGTTTCCCTCATGTTTTTTTTATTTTTGGGTGTCATTTTTGTTAGTTAAATAATGGCACGATGAAAAGTTCTTCGTCTGAGGTTGTATCTGCCTAATACAAAGACTCGCTCAAATCAGACGTTACGCTTTTACAATAAAAAAAATAAATAAAAGAGGGGGCACTAACTTTTAAGCATGACTGTAGATGCCTAGCAGGCAGTTAGATAGCAGTGTAGCTGACTTAACAGAGGTTTGAAAAGCAAAATATATATATATTTTTTTCATTGCCTGCTAACATTAGATAATGGCTACACACCTTATTTTTAACCCTGGAGCACCCATGGGGTCATATTTGACCCAGACCTTTACTTCATCGTCATATTTAACCCACACACCA
>JAQMYG010000013.1:12782846-12793963 GCA_030014215.1 Clariallabes teugelsi
CAGTTCAGGTGAGCAATCCTCGTCACCTGACTGAGGTGCCTTCTGGGAAACCGGGTCTTTAAACAAAAACTACAAAACGAAAACACTGCCTTCTAGTGGGCAACCCTCACAACATTTTAATTTCAAAGTAGCATATCTTCTCTTCCCGTGGGCCGATTGCGATGAAACAAAGCCTATATGTTATCTCAAGCTCGACCAAATACATCTGTGCAAACCTCATTAAAATATGTTTAGTAGTTTTTATGTGATGCATGCACAAACAAACAGACAGACAAAAATTTCAAAAAACATCTTGATGTGTTCTATTACTCTATCTTACGTCCTGCCAAATAATTTTTTCGCAAATGTACAGACACGCCAACTTTACAGTTTTATTATATGTATAGATATATGGTTCCCAGCTATGGTTCACAAACTACGGGCAATTTGGGAATGCCAATTAGCTTAGAGGTGCAAGGCGACAGTAGTAACCCTTAAGCCACCTTGCCACCATACAGTATATACATATATGTGGTGGCACGGTGGCTTAGGTGTCGGGGTTCAATCCCCACATCAGGTCAGTTTGCATGTTCTCTCAAGTCCACGCTTGGTAGGTTTCCTTCCACAGTTCAAAGATATGCAGGTTAGACTAACTGGCATTCCCAAATTGCCCGTAGTGTGTGAATGACAATCAGGCGTCGAGTTAGTAACCCGACTCCTTAAGTATCTGCCATAGATACAACGGATATATCTCCAGGGGAGTATCTGTCACCCGATTTGTTGGATGGCACGTGGGCAGACCAAAATACCTATATGTGTGTGCGTGTTGTTGTGTGCGTGCACACATATTTAAAGAAAGTGAAAATCAGAGCCATTACTCTTTCCATGATGTATCTGCGCCAGCATTTCTGTTTAAAAAAAAAAAAAAAAAAACTCCTCTATTACATTCTGTTTCCCCCTCGTTTCCCTCGACCGCATTATCCCAAGCATAACACTTCAGATCTCATAAATTCAAGAAAAGACTTTTTTTCTTCTTCTTCTTTCTTTCATAACAACTGATTACTGAGTAATAGACTTTCTGAAGATGGCTATGTTTCAGAACATTACTCTGAACCTATCAGAACGCATTTACGTACACTGCAAGGTGCAGGTTCGGGGTGGTGGTTTCCAGTCCACTGCTCCACAATGTATAAGAATGTCATCAGCCACATAGATCCTATATTCTCTAGATATCTGCTATAGGGATGAGGAAAAAATAGCTGTCAAAAAAAAAAAACACTGCAGCCTTGCCCTGAGCATGAACTTCAATTTTGGCCGTACACTTCCTGACCGTCTAGCTGGCATTTGACTATAACTGTTATGTGGGAAATTGCTGCATAGTGTAGCCATCTATGTCTTCATCATATTTCTTTCCTAGAAAATATCATGGCTGTGTCTACTGTCTCGCCTCAGAGCGGAAGGAGGCTCAGAGAAGGTCAATATTTGCTCAGTAGTTACAAGGCTCTGCAGCCGACCTTGCCTAGGGTAAGCAATATGTGTGTGGTTAAGAGGAGAATGGAGCAGGAAAGGTTGCAGACGCATAGTGTTTTTTTTTTCCTAGTGTTGAACTTGTTATGCAAGACTAATCAAATGTGCATGTATAATATGTCATTTATTCCAATCGTTTATCACCATACAGTATTATTGCTGTACAATTAATAACTATAGCACATACACTAACATGACCAGTCATAACCGGGGGATGGACACGGGCGATTCAGTGACAATATGTAGTGATGGTAAGAGCGGAGAGCAGCTGCCTGCCAAAACCCACATTCAAATCCAGTCACAGAAGTGCTTTCACCAAGAAAACTCATCTGTGTCATCTTGTACACCACTTTCTCCACAATAACCGCTTCTGAAATCGCCTCTGAATTGTTCGTGTTGTGGTTCGAACTTTCATTACCCTAGTTTACCCAACAGGGACAACTTGGTGGTTGTGGGATTTGAACCTGAGACCTTCCGAACCGTAGTCTAATGCCTTAACCACTGACCCTACCCTTGAACAGGTTCAAGACTCACCTCACTAAGTTTGCTCCTAGATAACATGAGCTGCGAAGCTAATTAGCTTCTAGTACAAAGCTGGATCGTAAATCCCTCTCCAACCCCCCAGAACACAGGCACTTACTTGGTGTGTGGAACAAGGGATTCTAGTACACGCTACAAAAACCGTTTTAGCTTTCCATTCAATGCTATTTGGGATTCAGAACAGGAGAACTAGAGACCTTACAAGTCTCAAATTTTAGCTACATACTGTAGTACCAGCAAGAATTCACTATTGTCATAGCTTGTTTAAAGCACAGCATGGTAGCTAACCTAATAACTATGTTAAGCTGCAACATATACAGTATGTTTTTTCCACTTAACCACATGTTCTAGAAAACTTATGCTACTTTATTATGAATCGACTATATAATAATTTTCCCTCAAAAAACGCTGGGAACTTCATGGAAGTTCATGTTATCACTTACACTATGGTAGCTATAAAAATGTCATTCCTGTCCAGTCTCTAGTTTGTCCTTTTTGGGGTAACTCAGTGGTTAGGCTATTGATTACTGGTCAGAAGGTCCCAGGTTCAAACCATGGCTCCACCCAGCTTTCACCGTTGCCAGGCCCTTAACCATCAACTGCTCATGTGTGTAATGAAATTTCAACAAAAAATTGTAAGTAGCTCTGGATAAGGCTGTGTGCCAATTAAAATAGCTAAGCATAGTGCAATTGGTGCAAATCCGTCAATCCTGAACATCCCGTGGAAAGCTTTAGCTCTGTTACCTCTGACAACGGCGACTCCTCCCCCTTTTCACATACTGTACATACAAATCGTCCATGTTTTGACCAGAATCCAGCTTCCGCTGTTTGCGTTATAATTAGAAAATTTTGTTTGGTGTTTGACCTGCTGCGGAAATTAAGCTGTTAAGATTTGCTCGCATTAATTATTTGTTGAGTTCCTTCGAATAATACGAGTCCGCGTGTCATTTCTCGTGTACAGCGCTGGAGGCGAAAACCTGATGCTGCAGCACATTATTCTTTCATTAGCAGGGCAGTGGAGATATGAAATTACATCTAAACTGTTTGTTTGTTCTCCTACTCTCTCGAATATGCCTCTCTCCATAATGGGTTCAGAAGTTATCCTCTCCTCGGGAGGCATGATCAGCGTGCTCTCCTGCAATTCGAGCGGATCTTTGATGGATTTTTTCTTTTTTTCCAAGCTGGTTGCTACAGTAGCCTTTTTAAATCCACTCTCTCAATTAATGTGATGAATGAAATGGAGAACTCGGAACTTCTTCTCCATTTCCTGTTCCTCTACTGTAAGCGTCCATCTCGCTTCGTGAGACGCGGTTTGCTTGGTTTGTTTGTCTTTCTCTCTTTGCACGACGTAATATGTTTCCACGATGATTTGCAATATAAAATCTTGAGCGGAATATCAAACCGAGCCCTGAACTTCAGAACCGCCAAAAGGGACCACGGCTCCGTCTTGGAGTTCACTACTGATGTATTCGGCACAAATCTAATAAATGCTTTTCTCCAAAGCTAATTATACTTTACTTCATATTACTGTAGCAGCCTTCGTACCTCTGGGACTCGTATATCTGCATCAGGGAATCACGTGGACGTCTGGCTCTATCAGCTAACTCTCGTTCTCTCTCTCACTCGTCCTCCATTGCTGTGTATCGCTTTTTACACATTGGGGTAAACACTTTCACTGGTCTGGCCTTGGGAAAATGTTTCATACAGCTTCCTACCGGGGAGTGATGTGAGACACATTTAAACAGTTTCATGAGTTGTGGTATCGGTATATCAATCACACCATTAAAGGGGCGCTCCCAGAGTTGTACAAAAGGAAAGCGCAAAAACAGCAGTGCTAATTGAATTTCCTATAGTGTACTCCAACCATCATTAGGAGAATGCACTACAGATTGCGATGTACTGTATGGTATCATTTTTCGTTCTTATAGCAGTTTGAGCTATCTCAAATATAGAAGTTTTGGGATAAAAAGGTCTTCTTACAAGCCAAAAAAAAAAAAAAACAACTATAACAATACGGTGAGATTATGTCATCAGAGAGTCTCTCACTAAGAGCCTGAAATTTTGGCCCGATCTCTGAAATCGTTCCCTCGGGCTCAGGGCTTGATTACTATTTCATCAGACAAAGACACCCCCACCCGACCCCTTTAAAAAATGGCACTTTCAGACTTTCTTTCGCTTGCTTGACCCTAGGACTGCGAAATCGAGCTCTGCGGAATATCTATCAGGCCGAATCCCGAGGGAATAACAAGCCACTTGGCTGATCGTTTCTGCCTAATGGCTGCTATGTGATTGACTTCCTTAATAGTAAATGTTAATTAAACTCCAACATGAGAGAGTTTGTTGCTCTTAAGAACTCCTTTGCTAAGTGGAATTTGATTGGGTTACTTTCCCGCTGCTTCATTTCTCTGCCAAATGTCAACTTGAAGAATATTTCGTAACATTGTGTTAATAAGGCTGCCTGAAGCTGACATAAGTCACATAGTGTTATTATGTGTATTATGTGATGTTGATATTGATGTCATGATATGTTATATGTTATGTTATGATGTCATTTCTTGGAATAGAGGATAGAGGAAAAGGAGAGAACATTGTGCTATAGTATGATGCCCTCATCCTCCACCATGCCACCCACAAATAATCTTGGTTTCACTCCAAACGTTACACGTTTTATTTTAACTTATGACACGGAATACCGTTCCCCCTTCTCCCATGACGTTAACATTGAAATGCTTTATGCTTTATTGGAGTTAGTCCAAACCGGTGTCAGGACTCTGTAATATAAATGACAGCCGAACTAACTAATCTCTTATCATACCGTCAACCACCAAGCATAAACCAGCTCCATGTCTAGCAAAATCTATCAGCATATCAGCAAACAATATTCAACATTTTCTAAAGTTATATTAAGATATTTCTTGTTATTGTCGGATCAATATTGATGTCTCAGTTGTTGTTTCTAATAAATGATCTGCTGCTGATATTGCAAAAACTTCAAAAGTTCCAGGATTTAAATAAAAATAAAGGCGCCGGTTTCTATGAATCCCATATTCATATTCATAAATCATTATAACTCTGCTTATCATTACTGTACCTTGATGTTTGTCAATTATACGTTATAACACTAACGTAACAATTTCTCTGAAGGCAACATCTACATACAAAGACTTTCTTAACAAGTTATAACGCACTCGTAAATCATCATGATTGTAGTTAGTAAGTAGTGTTTGTGAGGCATTATAACATGCACAACCCAACGTTGCATAATGCATTATACGCTATGACCTGATTTGGGGATTTTATCAGAAAATTAAACATGTGTTTAATATTTTTGTTAGCACTGAATGGAAGTTATATCTACAGTATAATAAACTTTGGACACATTCATATCATGTTATAATGCTTTATTGGGAATTAGATTTTACTCTAATTATGGATTATTATCTTTATTACATATAAACTCTTAACATGATGCATTATAAATAGTGTTCATAACACTTTATATAACCAAATCCCACTTTGCATAGTGAGACATTATAATGCTGATATAATGTCTTATACAGTAGGCATTACTTATACAGTAATTCATAATTGTAACATGTTTGATGCATTTTAAACAATGCCACAACCAGTAATAATGTTTCATAAATCATTATAATGATGTTCATAATGCCTCATGAACCCCTTATAATGTTATAAATGTTTTCATAAGTCATTAAACATATAGCCTTATATGTAAATAACAATGTGTAAAATGGCCTTCATAACAAAAGTGTCCTGTTTCTAAGCTTTATGAGGCATTATTAGAGTTTATGAAGTGCTTATAAGGGAGCATTACCAAATTAAGATTAAAGTTCTCACGGCATACTGCAGATTGTGAACATCCCCTTCATAGACCTGAATACATTAATGTCACCCTTTTTCAGTCTGATCTGAAATCAGCTTTTTTTTCAATCATACCTGGTCAGCACATCTGTACACAACACTGATCCTGAATTAGTTTTAAAAAATAATTTAAAAAGCAGCTTGTACCTGCATCTTAATTATTGTTGGCTATGACCTGACCACGACACAGCCCTTTCTCCATAATTACCTGTCATACTCATTAGAGAGTCTGTTGAAATTTGCCAGATAAAGGTTGCTGAATGGCGGCAGTGGAGTGGACGCAGTCAAAGGGGCACCAGACGTGACCTCGGTGCTTTAATAGGAGTAGATGGTGGAAGACATTGTCGGAATTTTTCAAGGAGCTGGCGTAATACAGCAGCCCGAGCGGAGAGGGAGATGAATAGATAAAATAAACAAAAGAAAATCAAGAACAAGTGTATAGTTTTGTAAATCCGTGCCAATTTTCCCCATCGTTCATATAAAATCAACTACTGGAAACACTAAATACTTGGTGCATACATACTAGTGTATAAGTATGTACAGCCGTCTGAGGTCCTTAGGGACTGGTACACTATTATGCGTTATGGGATCGCCTTAGAGATTTGTATTCACATGGGAGCTACCAGAGGGTTCATGAATTGATGGGAAGTTTGGATCATTTTAGTGATTCAGTTCTTTGAATCTCAGTCATCAAAACTGAACGAATCTTTTTTTGAGTCATTTAGTTTCTTTGTTTCTTTTGATCAGAAATAAAATAAAATGTTACATTTTCAATAAACAGACCCCCAACATGTCTACAAACACAAATACTGGCTATATTTCCAGTAATGAAAGTATTACAATGCAGCTAAGGACATATTATGATAAACAGAATGAGCAGCTCATCTCTCATATCTTCTGATCTGAATCGTTTGTTCTTTTGTCACGTGACTCATAGACGCTATGCAGTGCATTACACAGGAAACTGGATTGAACGGTTCTTCTCATGAGTCTTCTAGTCCAAGTCGTTCATTCTTATGAATCTATTGCACTTGCATAGCGTCTATGGGAGTCATGTGACAAAAGAATGAATGACTCGGACTGGAAGACTCATGAGAAGAGCCGCTCAATTCTGTTTACTGTGTAATGCACTGTAATGGGAGTCACGTGACAAACGAACGAACGATTCGAACCAAAAGACTCGAGAGGTAACTACTCATTTCTGTTTCCTGTACATAACCTACGAATCACTCTCTGAGACTACTCGTTCTTCTGAGTCACGTTAAAGACTCATGAACGTCATGAAGACGTTCATGAACGACCCATCACTATTCTCATGATAAAGTCGAACTCATCAGGGTTTTAATTTGGGAATGTTTTCTATAATGGTCTTATTATAATAATATAATGTATAACCATGTTATTATTAACTATGACAACATTCAAGGGTCATACAGGCATTCATTCATATGCCATGCTTTGTTGTGATTATTGGTGTAATGCAACTCGATTACAATAATTTATAGCTGTGGTTATAATGCATCATGAAAAAAGAATTTATGGAAACACTGTGGCCTCACACCTCCAGGGTCAAGAGTTCGATTCCCAACCCAGGTCTGTGTGTATGAAGTTTGTTCTTCCCGTGCTTGGTGGGTTTCCTCCGGGTACTCTGGTTTCCTCCGACAGTCCAAAGACATGAAGATTATGTTAATTGCCGTTCCCAAATTGCCCATAGTGGGTGAATGACAATTAGGCGTCCAGCTGGCAACTCGACGGATATACCTTCGCTTGATCTGCCTAATGGCACATGGATGGACAAAATCCCAATGATGGACCTGCGATAGGCTCAAGTGTGAAATGGCCGTTTAACTTATGAACATAGTCATACAGTAGGTCATAAGGTACAAATGTCAAAGAATATACTCCTAGATAATTATACGTATGTTCTTTATAGATTTTGATCTTAATAGAGTTACACCAGTTGTCCTTTGTAATTTAGATGAAAATAGATTATAGCTTAGCTGGTTAAAAGGCGGAGATCATCTACCAGACAATTAGGCTGTAGTTGGATAATTAGGGCTTTCCTAGCCGTGCGTCTCTTTCTCTTGCACACATTCTCTCTCTCTCTACCTTTGTGTGTGTGCGTGTGTTTAAGGCAGGCCGTTTGGTGATGTTTGCACACACCATCGCTGTTTGCCAAACCTATTATACAACCATGTCCCACGTCTTAAATTGCTTTATTTCTGCTGATGCCTGCTCGGCTACGCACAATTTGCATGTCATTCGAGGAGTAGAAGTAGACAAAGATTCAGCATGAGCTGTAGAGAAAGAGAGAGAGAGAGAGAGTATGGTGGTAGGAAACCAGAGAGTGTGAAAGCAAGACTGAACAGTGGGAAATAGCTTCTGATTACTGTAGCATCACATACTTTAAATCATGAAAAACAAATGTGATTTAAACAACGATTTCAATCTTTTTTTCTTTTCTTTTTCTTTTTTTCCCCCTCGGGCAGCAATTCTTTTTAGTTGTGCACTACAGCTTTGGAGAATGGTGTAATTATGTTATTATTGTATTAATTGTACTGTATAGTGGCTTTGTGTAAATCATGTGAATGTGGGAAGTGCCTCAGCATATGTACAGTTAGCGGCATTTTCATTTAGTATATTCCTTGTTATTAAATAATAAATAAATGTGACTAGAGGAGAAGATTTTCCATCATTCCTGTCATGAACAGGCTGCCCAGGCAAGCCCCGTCTCTGTGCATACTAATGCTCCTTTAGTACAGACAATGAGCTAAAGACTGATTAGTGCCATTGCTATCCAGTTGTGATGCCCAGTGAGCACCAAAAGCCCACCAAGTATCTAGAAAGAGCAGGCTAACAGCATGTCCCCTAGACCTTTAGAGTCGTAACAGTGGGTTTTCAAGTTATTACATTAGCAAGTGCCTCATTGGCAAGAGTCTAATTAGAGAACATGGAGGCGTGTGCTACAGTAGTGTGCCGTGTGCCATTATTACTTTTTTTTCCCATTAAGCATGGCTTCTTTTGACCCTTAAGCCATGGTAGTGTCAAAGAAATTGGAGAATAATTTTTCTATGCCCAGCTAAAAGTTCATAATAATGGCCTTTTACTGTTGTTAGCTCGACCTGAGGTTATATCCTGTAGTTAATTTATTGATTTGTTCTCATGAATAAATATTATTGTTCATTCATATTGCAGTCTATTTAGAGTTACCAGCTTCAAATATCCACAATTAACAAACAGCACCTCAGATTATAGGCGTTATGAAGGATTTACAGAGCAAGTGGCAGATACATCTCAATATCAACTGTTTAAAAGAGATTACCGTATATTTTTGGATGCTTGCAGCATTGTTTTACAAGGTAGAAAGAAATGTAAATCAGGAAAGACCATTGGAATTAGAAGATGTGTCCAAACTTTGGACTGGTGGTATAGCCACATAAAGTAAAGGGCATATAAAATGCCATATTGCATAGTTCATTGTTCTCAGATATATTTAATAATAAGTTTCTTTTAACAATTAATACAATAAACAGCCATGGCCAAAGGTTTTGAGAATGAAACAAATATAAATTTTCACAACATCTGCTGCACCATTGTTTTTAGATCGTTTTGTCTAATGTATGGTATACTGGAGTATAATTACAATCCCAAAGGATTTTTTCCCCATTGAATTTACGCAAAGAGTCAATATTTGCAGGGTTGCCCCTTCTTTTTCAAGACCTCTGCAATTAACGCTCACCTTCATACGGCAGCAAAGAAGCCACTTCACTCATATTCTGTAAAAGGTACAAGACAACTTTTCCCAACTATCCAAGAACAGTTTGGTGAGCAACATTGCCTTTTCTTTGCCATAAGGCAAAAGTGATAACTAAGTGGCTCAGGGAACAAAACATAGAAATTTTAGGTCCATTTCCAGGAAACTCTCAAGACTTTAATCTCATTGAGAACTTCTGGTCAATCCATAAGAAGCAGGTGAACAAACGAAAAAACACAAATTCTGACAAACTCCAAGCATTGATTATGCAAGAATGGGCTGCCATCAGTCGGGATGTGGCCCAGAAGTTGATTGACTGCATGCCAGGGCGAATTGTAGAGGTCTTGAAAAAGAAGGTGCAACACTGCAAATATTGACTCTGCATGAATTTAATGTAATTGTCAACAAAAGCTGCAGAATAATAGATTATGACAGTTTATTTCCACTGTATATCCTTTGAAATTGTATAATTTTTCTTGAATTTCCTGATACAACTTAGTATGACTTAGTCATTCAAGGCCTTTCAGGGGTCTAGGTCGAACACTCCTGGGAAATGCCAAGTAATTAACTGGTAAGCAACAGTGCTTAATGCTTAAAGTCCCGGTCTGGGTATTGTGGCCTCTAGTCAAGTAAGTAGCCACACAGTGGGCTGTGCTAAGGTCAAACCACAACATGGTCATGACGCAGTGCACTTTTTTTTTTGGTCATGTTTTTGTTCTTGTTTGTCACGTTGCCTGAGTCCTGTTTGAGTGCCTGCCAGGAAAAGTCAGTCAACAGTAACAGGGTGAATTCTGAACCAACACACAGTAAAGGCAGATTACTGTTTAAGAGTCAGGCTGGGAGGTTTCTCTTGTGCCCCACAATTGTCCCTTAAACCTGACCTGCTTGTGCAAGCATGAGCTGCGTCATGTGAGATGCGTGTGCCCTGTGATGGATTGGTACCCCCATCCAGGTTGTACCCCGCCTCATGCCCTAAGTCTCCTGGGGTAGTCTCCGGGCCCCCCGCGACCCTGTGTACTGTAAATCCAGTTATACCACAGTAGCCACATTTACATGGACAATATTTCTCCAGTCTGATTGAAATCATTTTGATTACACATTCCAACTTTTTACACGGACACTGGTCCAAAGCATTTAATCAGAATGTAACATTTTTGAAATGCACAAAGTGGTTCTGCCTGATGTGAGGCATTTAATCTGCTACTAATAAAACAGAAATCCTTTTTTTCTCCAACTTTGAGGTGGAGTCAGGCTTCCCATCTTTCCCAATAAATCTCACCATATAATACGTTATGCATTATGATTGGTTACAAGAATTCAGTCTCAGTGATGGAGGGCGGCACGGTGGTGTAGTGGTTAGCACTGTCGCCTTGCACCTCCAGGATCTGGGTTCGATTCCCGGCCAGGCTCGATTTCCGTCTCTGTGTGCATGGAG
>JAQMYG010000013.1:12794063-12807419 GCA_030014215.1 Clariallabes teugelsi
TTCCTGGGATAGGCTCCAGGCCCCCGCGACCCTGAATACAGGATAAAGCGGTATAGAAGATGACTGACTGACTGACAGTCTCAGTGGTGGGTTAGATGCTTATGAAATGTGAGCCCTTCCTTAGCCAGGGACCCAGTGGATAAAAGTCTGAAGTAAAGAGAGAGTTGCTCTCAAGAGGTGTACAGAGCACTTGATTGAAACTCATCACTTCACATAATGCACAGAAATAATGTATTTATTTCAACACTAGAGAAAAGATCAGATCAAGTGTTTAATTTAACAAATGTCTCTTGAATGGGACCAGAAATGCATTCAGGGGATGGGTAGTACAGGGTGTGGCAACCCCTGAACATGGATCCTCAGACCCGAAAACCAACAACCTAGTGTCTTAGCTGCCTGAGCTACCACTCCCACATAAAAATAGTTCTTCTTGAAGGTAGATCGAACACACAACTTAGGGTTTTATTCAAACTTTCATCTAGAAGCTTTTTATAATGAAACTTGCCCATTCAGCACACCAAGTGATGTTTCCTCAGTCATCTTATTATCTTCATTTAAATGTCTGATTATTACACTAAGATGGGTATTTGCGCTGCGATTATGGGAAGCCATTAGATTTCTAGATTAATCACATCGTTAACACGTTAATATTGACACCCCTAATAAAAACATAATAAAAAATCATCTACAACCTCAAATGAACAACAATATATAACTACTGTTCATTGTGCCATTACCTGCTTAATATAAAATTAAGCCAAAAAGAAAAAATCACATGTGCAATACTAACTTCCATGATTCAATTGATTTGCTGGTATGATTTGGATCATTGATCTGCTGCATGGCCAAATTTTGAATGTGCAAAAAAACAGAACAGTTATGAGAGTGAAAACTACTTTTATTCCTCTATATAATCCGCTGCTAGACTAAGGCACTTCGTTCAATCGTTCAATTAGAGCTTGGATACCATCAAGATAGAAATTTTTCTCAGTACGCCGGAGCCATGATCGGCCTGCCTGTTTCACGTCTGAAATACTGGCCCCCCCGGAACTCCTTTAATGGCCAAACATGTGGAAATGGGTTGGAACAAGGTCAGGACTGTACAGTTGATGTGGCAATAACTCCCCAAAAGAAATGCTCCCCAATTGCACAATGCCTCCAAAACACACAAAACAATAGACAATTCATCATTACCTGTTACTTTATTATTTTTTTTTTTTTATTGAAAAACCTAGTAGCCAAAAAAAGAATGAAGTCAAATGTCTTATTACTGTAGGTCCATGTCTCCTGGACAGGTAGAACGTTGTTATGAACTGATTGAATCAGTGACCGATGCAGCAAATTATCCTTTTTCTGGCGTTTCTTTATTTTGCTTGTTCATACTGAAACTGACAAAGTAGGACAAGAAGACGTAAAAGTTAGTTGAGAACGCTAGAGATCCTGTTCCACCCAAATGCATCTTTAATTTGAACGAAGCTGTAAAATTGATTAGGTGTAAGATTTTTTAAACGAGAATTTGTAGGCTCTTCTGCAGTTTCTACAACATAACAGTTTACACTAAGGATAAACCTTGGTCTTTAGGAGCCATCCATCTAGAGCAATCAGGAAAGTTTCCTCAATTCCTAATTATTGTGACCCAATCAAGGACAGCGCTGAGCAATTATTTCAGCACACTGTGCCGTTGGATCGAAGAAGTAATTTAGGAGTGATTAAAAACCCCAAACCACCAGATGAGGTGACTCTCTCTCTCTCTCTCTCTCTCTCTCTCTCTTTCTCTCTCTACCAGACACTCTCCCTTGAGTGCTTTGTCAAGCTGTGACTATAGTTTCAGGATCAATCATGTTGTGGAGTCAGACATGGAGAAGAAGTGGGCTAAAGCTTAGGAGGGAAAATGAGAAATGAGGAAAACACATCTGGGTGGTTCCAGCAAGTTCCCTGAGTCACTCAACATCACTAGAGTTGCTGAGCCAATTAAAACTTTCTTGGTCTTGTCACTGAAACGTGCTTGGGTTATGTAAAGAAGACCTTCCTTCTTTATTTGTCAGGGGAAAGATAAAGCAGTTTAAGGAAAATGGAATGAATAATGAATATCGCTCTATCAATAGAAGGAGGAGAGCGAAAGCAAAAGACAGATGACCTATCAAATTGGCCTTCGTTTAAAAAAAAGCCCTGTTTTCAATCCTTTCTACAAATTAACAAAAGGCTCTGCTGCCAAATGGGAACAGAGAACTATGGCTGGGGAATGTGGTGGAACTCTACGATAGTTTCTAGATAGCTTTAGTTTCAGTTACGGTACATCTTGTGCCAATGACCAATGACCTGCCTAAACATTAGCATAAAATTAACATACGCTGGTGACATTTGGATCCGCCTAATGTAATGCAATTGGGAATATTAATAGGAACAAATGAAACATTTCAATACAATACTGTTTGCTAGCAAATTTCAGGCATCTAGTATTAAATCTGTGTTCACAAGGCGGTATTACTGTACATCATGGACTCGGTAGGGAGCTAAGCTACCAAACCTAAGCCAACAAACTAGCTATTATACTGTATATTTAGATCTGAACAATAACCAGTCAAGAAATTGGACATTGGACATTTTTCATTGTTGGCACGTTTTGTCAAATAACTTACAAAGAGAAAACTTGACATAGTCTGTTAAACTTGAAATCCAATTGGCTCTTGGTTCCTGCTGTCCATCTCATTTTTAAACAGGAAACTAAAACGGTGCCTAGTGTCCCATCCCAGCTGGCTTGTTGCAGCTTACTCGCCATCCCGTATTCAAGGGAATTCTCTTTCGCAATGCTTGACTTTGCTGGAACCACTAGATCTGGTTCTCCGATCTCATCAATTCATTTTCTTTTCCATTCATATAGTTAAAGAGCTACAGAATGATTGGTTTGGTTTAGGTCAAGCATGTCTGCAGCAGCTTTCACTATGCTGCCTTCCGAACATCTAATTAATTCCCTAAGGCTTAGTGCAAGAGCATCAAGACACTCGGCCTGCCAGGCCTCTACAGAAAATGCAGAATAACTTCTCCATCAGTGCCAGACACTGCCAAGACTGGAGCAGCACAAATAACCAACAAACACATCACATGCCAAAAACTTTCTTTTTTTTTCTCTCTCTCAACCTTGATAGGAACATCTTGTGCTGCTTTTATGCACCTTCAAAGCACAGTTTTTTTTTTTAATCTAAATGAATAGTCATTGCTTTTAGATGCCTGATGCCATTCTTTCAGATGTCCCATGCTGTTTTTTGTTACAAAAAAATTCTCAATCAGGTCAAGAAACTCGAAATGTCTTTAAACACCAAATGTTATTTTTCACCAACAAGCCGGAATGCCATTGCAGTATTTCCACACATGTGAATTACCATATCATTATGCAACCTGTCACATCCGTTTCTTCTCCTTCTCCCTTCTTCACATTGCTCATTTTCTCTTGGAATAGAATTCTAAACCTCCCCAGTCTCCCCTTCTACTTCTCTTAAGTCAACTTCCACACTTGTTCCCCCTCTGTCCCCTTTCAAAACAATTCCTGCCGGTAGCGTCAAGTGCAGGGACTTCTTCATATCCTTGCAGGGTCTTTCTTTTCTCTTATGCAATCTTGGGAAATGATTATATTAGTGATTATATTATATTCTGTATCCTGGCTGAACTGTTTAGGGAGTCTTGGTGTTCTAATCCTATTTGTTCATTAATTATACTGCTCAGTTCTTCTGAAAGTGGGCAGGCCCCCAAGGTTGAGTTACTGATATTCAATGGTAACCTTGGAGGCATTCAGTTTGATTAAGTTTTAGTTCACTGTATGTGGTCTTTTCTTATAGTGATTATTTCCATCTATCCATCTTGGAATCTGGTACTCCAACTAGAGATTGTTGAGGCCAATGGTGACCATTGTAATTATTCCCATTTTTACAACCGTGGTGGGACCTCTTGTCAACATTCACATTAACAATCTACAAGCAATTTAGGGAACACCAATTAGCCTAATCAGCATGTCTTTGGACTGTGGGAAGAAACCACAGAGAACCTAGAGAAAATCCTTCAAGAATGAGAAGCCCATGTAAACTCCATGCATACAGACCTAAGACGGAATTCGAACCTGAACCCTGGTGGTGCAAGGTGACAGTTCTAACCACTGAGCCATCGTGAAGCCAGTGATAATTATATATCTAATCATATCATGAGTAAATGTAATTTATTCAAAAAGTTTAATCGATAGTCTACATGTCTCTCAATACATGGACTCTCAATACTGTTACTGTACCTTGCACTTCCAGGCTCTGGGTTCAGTTCCCACCTCGGGTCTGTTTGCGTGGAGTTTGCATGTTCTCCTCTTGCTTGGTGGGTTTCCTCCAAGTACTCCGGTTTCCTCCCACAGTCCAAAAACCTGCAAATTAGGCTAACTGCCGTTTCCAAAATGCCCATGGTTTGGCACCCCATCCAGAGTGTACCCTAAGATCATGATTCATATTAATTAAATATTAATTTTAATCAAATGTATTTGCTTTGTTTACTTGCTTCATTAGTGTTTTAATTGACTTTTCACCCCCCTGTAATAGATGTGTCTTGAGAAACTTGTGTTGTCTGGTTTCTCTGCATGTTTAGAGTCATTGGTTGTATCATTAACCTGTTTTTAGATATGTTTTTTTTTTTTTTTTTTAACAATTACTGATAACCCATTCATACAATAACTTGCCTGTGCCCAAACTGTCCTTAATTCTGCGCTATCATTTATTTAGTATTGACACCTGCACTTTGTTGCCTAATATACACCGTCTGTAAACAACTCTGTTTTGTTGTGTCTTGGCCAAGATGTGTCGTCTGGTTTCTCTGCATGAGTCATCTGTTGTTTCAGCAGGTTATTCATTTGTGCATGTTTTTTCCCCAGGTTTACAATTACCGCTTGTTCTCTGATAACTCAAAGCAGTGTTAAGAATGGCTACCCAATCACCTGTGATATAGACCTCAGAATACGCTCGATCTTTTCACGTTGGACTGTTCACCAAAGTCCGGTGCAAGTGCTGGAGATTCGGAGCTGGTAGTAAACCTTATCGTTTATCTTTCCTATAAATGAATAGGGAATATAAATGGAATAAAAGTAATGCATTCCTTATGAAAACGTACTCCATGAAATATTAAAGGAGTTTTTCACTGTCAAGGCATTAGTCGTCAATAACAAGCAGAAGTAATGAGCAGCCTTCTTTGGTGTGGGTTTATAATTCGATAGTGGACCGGCCATTTTGCGCGCTGTACTGTATGTAGAAACTCTGTGACATTTTTGTGCATGCATAATTGGAGTCGGGAGAGAATGAGGTGATTGACCTTTAACTTATTTTGTCAGTTGATTTTGCAGTGGTGCTTGTTTCTGTTCATTCGTTGGACAGTGGAGTGCCAAAAGGGCACTTCTTAAAGACCGGCTTGAATAAAAAAAAAACATACAGTACACACACCCACACACACACATACTGTATGCACCTGTGTGGAGTTTTTACTGTACCAACCTACTCACACCATGGACTCCATAATCATTTGACACCTTGTTTTTCCATCTTAGACATTTCTCAAGCTTTAGAGTCGACAGAGTGGTAGAAGTGTCATTCTCGTCCTCCCGAAAGAGCACCGCCAATTCTCTCCAAATATGGTGTAAGGAGATGCAAATGTTGGTCCATCGCCTAGCAGCCTTGCTTCTAATCACCTGGCCTGTTCCCCAGGAAATCACAGAACCCATTCAGTACAAGACTAAAGGACAAAAGAAGCCCTTTAATGATTTGCTGATTGTGGCCAAACGGGTGATTAAACCACGCTTCTCCAGACACTACTCCTCTGTGTCCTAGTGATGGAAGAGCAGAAATAGCCATAGAGACAGAAAGAGGGAGCAGAGGGAGAGAGAAAATGAGGACGGGAAAAGGTGGGGGCCGAGGGTGGTCTTTTACATAATCCAGGCGTGTTAATATGCACAGCAAGACAGGAAGCTTTCCTCCCTTTTTTTCCTCTCTTTTTTTTTGTAAATAATCCAATATTCAATGTAGAGAATAAAACAGATCCTGCTTTTGTTGCAAAATAGTCATTGTTGGAAGGGGGTGCATGCAAGAGTAGTGGTCTGATCCATGTTCAAACCAGCTTTCATGGATTTTTCCCTAATAACTACTATATTCCTCTTACCCCATATTGATTCCCAGTGCTCAAGTCATTAGGTAATTTTATTACTGCAGCTATAAACATTCATTTTCTAACCAGTCTGCCTTTTCTTCTCTAAAAGGCAATGACAGAAACGATCCAAGAGCAAACAAGTCAAAGACCTTCATCCACAAAGCTCTGACACTGGAGACTCCTTCCATCATGTCTCTGTTGATGTGGAAAGAGTACAGAAACCAGAACAGAGGGGGAAAAAGTACATCTATTAAGTTTAATATAAGACCAGCTTAGCTCATGACATGGAATTCCCAATCCTTGATTAACAATCCACTGAGGATGCTCATTAATGCATTCCGAAATCCATTCCCCAGCAATCCTACACATTTTTACATCAGGGTAATGTACCTTAATTGGTTCCTTTAGCTTTTAAGGGTGTTTTCACATTTGGATCATTTCCGAGAACGCATTTTCCTCATTGAGGATACACCATGCCCAAGTCCGCCTGAAGAGTTGGCCTCAGGCACAGTACTGCGTATTTGGGCACAAATTGAATCAAATTGAAATCTCTGTGTACAGATAGCATGTGGCAATCTCATCCTCTGACCTGAAAAGCCATAGCTAATAAAATAGGATGGCAAGCAAGAGCATTTGCTGTTGACATTTTTTCCCAGAAAAATCAATAATGTTGGGCATAGAGCGAAAGTACAGTATACCGCCTTCTTCTCTTCTTCTCTTCTGTTTAATGGTGGCTCACAAACCAAGTACGTGCATACAGTACTGCCCTAGGGTGTAAATATGCAAGCGTACCCGAGAACGAAGCACAACAAAACAAAGTGAACGCTTCTATTCGTAGAATATCTAATCGGAACCCTCTCTTAATGGGATTCTAAGGTTTAACATAGTGCATTTACTCCTTTTTTAAGAGGTTTTGATTGGTTCCAAGTCTCTAATATGGTTCTAGAGGTCAAATTACAGTTTTGGTTAAAAATTTGGTTTTGGTTTAAAAATTATAGTTTTGGTTAAAAAGTGAAAACCGTATAGTGAGTGATTGCTTCAAATAGGTAACCAGGATTTACACACATTAGTCAGCCCTTGCCCCAACCCCCCCCCCCCCCAAAAAAAACAAATATCTTTGGATTCATTGGATTGTTAGAAATTTTTGTCAAACTGAGCTCCACCAAGGCAAATAGTATGAAGACACAAAGGCCTGATATCTTTCTAGCCCAGACTGTAGATTAATACAATCTATCTTTACGTCAAGTGGTTACACAAAATGAAACACTCCCTAGATTTGATCACCACATTTACGCTTCCCCATAGCTTATACTCATTCTCTTAATTTCATCGATTTCTGGTTAAGGTTTCCAACAGGTTTGAATTGTGCTGTGCTGGTTTTAATATTTACACTTTATAGATTGTAGTGCTTTAGTGCAGTGCCCTTGACTTCTTATTGACTTCTGTGTTGCGCAATGGTCCTGGAGGCTCAATATGTCATCTGACATGTGTGTGGGATATTTGATTAAAAAAATGGAATGGAATCAGAGCAGCACAGTGCTTGGCAGTGTGCCTCGAGCAAGCTGATGGCAGAAAGATTGATGGACACTCTGTACTACAGTCGACAACAGAGCAGCTCTGGCACATGGTAGAGCTAGTGCAGCTTTCTTACCTGGCAGCTACGAATAATAATGCTGTGTGAGTGCCTGGGAGAATATGCGTAGGCGGATTGAACTAGTAAGAGAGATTTATATCTCCTGCCATTTACCAGATTGCTCATTCATAATCAGCGTCTAAATATTTCCTAGCATAGATTGTTAAATAAACTTTCATTAATGGCTAAAAATGTTGAGACAATAGTAAAATTCATACATTAATACAATAATAAATGCAGTCATTTATTTGTCAAACCCTCTTTGATCCATCAAGTTGGGCACAGAGTCAAAAAGACCTTCACAACTTGCTTCCACGGTTCCTAGATGGATAGACGGTGTTTTATTTCAGGTATAAAGGAATACATGTAATATGTTAACTATAACACGTGCCATATGTTGTTTTAATACTTGTGGCCACCACTGTACATGATTTCATAAATGCACACAAAAATTTTAACATCAAGGTGTAGCTTTGACGAATCAAGGTTTATCCATTTTTATGTACATTAATACAAGCTCCTAGCTTATAATCTAGACTGGAAGGAATGTTTCCGCGATTGCACATGTTTTAACATGTGTAATCTGCTTTACTAAATTTAGTCCTGAGTTTCCCCCAGACACATTTGTATGCTAGCCATGAATTAAATCAGTGCTTGTTCTCCCCATAAAATCCTTTTAAATTTTCTGCAAAGCATGAACAAATTAAAATTTTAAAAAACTCGCTGCGGGCAAATTCCTTGAAATGCAAAGCATGTTGTATTGTGTTATGATATATGTATACACCAAAAGCCCAAGAGCATATATAAAAGAAAATTAAGCACAGTGTCTATCTATAAAAGCAACATGCCCATACCTCTTTAATCATCTATATTCATCAGTTATCCATGCAAAGAATAAAATAGTACAAATTTTATTTTTTTTTATGGATCTAGTTGGTATTAGATCGCATTCCTGGGTTTATGATGCAAATGTAATATCTATGCCCTGCAGGCAGGTGTTCCAGCTACTGTGGTTCTTACATCGTGCTTGTTCATTTTGATGCAGATTATTTTATCTCACTTTATTTGGGCCATTCATGTTAATTCCTCTTGTCGTTTGGGTTTGGTACAAGTTGGTGTTTTAATTACCAGCAATTTGAATAATGTTGATTCTGTTAATTATGGTTGTTAGAAAACTGAGCACCAATTCATGTGTGGAATAATCATAGGTTGAATATCTGGAAAGGTCAGAAAGGGTTATTGAATATTAGCCCACAGTAGAGAGCATACCCACTGGTTCAATGAACTGGCTTATTTGATTGGCCACTGGTCCAGAATCAGGTAATGGGTACCATAAAGCATTCCATTGGTTCATTGATTGAACAAACAAAATTACATACATATTGAGTTTACTGGGGTCAGGGGTAGCTCAATAGTAATTGGACTACAGTCTGGAAGGTCTTGGGGCCAAAACCCAACACCACCAAGTTGCCCCTGTTGGACTCTTGAGCAAGGCCCTTAGCCCTCAACTTCTTAGATGAATAATGAGATCAAAATGTAAGTCGCTCTGAATAAGGGCGTCTGCCAAATGGTGAAATGTAAATGTTTCACAGTTTTTACATGAGTTTCTTCTCAACTCTGAAGTGCCCCTACAACTGAATAAGTGTGTGAATGTATGTGTATATGTGTATGTGAATGAATGTGTTGGATTGGCACCCTAACCAGGATGTGTTCCCACCTTCCTCCAATTGTTCCTAAGCTATGTACTGTAAAAGCTTTGTGGAAAATTCCACTGGTCCCATTTGGTTTCCATTGGGATTTTTATTTTTATTATTTTTTTTACATTTTACATACTTTCTTTTTACAATTTACATTTATTGAATTTGGCAAACACCCTTATCTGGACTGGACTAGACTGCATTTTTATCTCTTTTTATTCATCTAAACAGTTGAGGGTAAAAAACCCATGCTCAAAGGCCCAACAATGGAAACTTGGGCCTTTTCTGGTGGGGTTGAATCACGGACACTTTGACCAGCAGTCCAACACCTTAACCACTAAGCTACCCGAACCCCCAAAAGTTACCTTTTATACTCCTATTAGAAAGTTTCTAGAATGTCTTTTCTCATTAACACTGAGCTATTTTGGTTGGTTTCTGTTTATTTATCAGTTTCTAACAGACACGAAAGAACATTGTGGCATATCACTCCATTCTTACATTCTAAATTTACAGAGATGCCAAAGTGTGAAAATCGGAGTGAAGTGCATGTACTGTACATTTCCCAGACCTGCCACCAGCCAGACAGACAGGATTTAAATAAAGGCTATCAGTGTGAGGGATCCTAATAAAGTATTTATTGAAGAAACTCGGTCGAGAGAAGAACGTTGTGCTTAACAAGCTGTCAGAAAACCATGAAAGTTCTATTACAAGAAAGCAAGAATTCACAGCTAATGCAAAAGGTTCTTTATACCTTAAATAAAACACCGGAACATGCAAACCTTACTACTTCTCTCTAGTGTATTTTCTTTCAATCATTTTATCTCCAATGTATTGATTCTGGTGGTAACTGCTACAGTATAGTGGCATCTCAAGTTATGTCACATATTAAGGCAATTCACAAATTATCTTACAAAAAAACAAACAAAAAATAGCATAAAATAGGTCATAATTCTCGAGGGATAATAGTGATTTCTTAAAGTGACCATCTGGCCACTTTGGCTCATTTTATCCACATTCATGGCTCTACTTATGGCTGAATTATGCTTCTGCATCAAGTCTACGCAGACCTTATACCACTGGCATTGTAAGCATTTATACAGTACTTGTGCACTGGTGTGTCTGCATTACTCTGCAATTCCACCACCAAACCACTAGTCCAATGGTTCAGTATCTTCACCACCCTTGGATGAGTTTTTGGTGTGCTACAAGCAATGGCGAATGAAACATTCAAACCCATATTTGTGGCCATTTCTTGTCAAGAATTTGATGCCACCTGGCGGTCTTTATAGTGTGAAGAAGACATACCATACAAAGGTACATATTTACAAACTTCTTTGGTTAGTCTTTCCATGTTCATCCTCGTCCATGTTAATTCAACTTTTTACTCAATTCAAAACATAAAGCATAGAAGAAGAAACCAGAAATGTGATGCTAGCAGGTGGACCAATCACAGGTGAGTCTGCATTGCTGCAATGTGTAGTTACATTTGTAGGTAGGGGCACTTCAGGTGACCGCTATGCTGAGCCTATACACTATACAATTCAGCAGTTTCGGAAGCTGTAACACACTGGATTTAGCAATTGAAGCTTTAGAACCTTTAAAATTAAAGGTATAATCAGGAACATTGACGCAGAATTGTGCAGACAATGCAATTTTAGTGAGAACTGAAAAGGAATGAAAAAGTTGACAGTAGTCAAACAACTCTACCCCAGCTTGAAGAGAGAAGCTTCCAAACTGCTAAGGGGAAAGATAATTGTAAAGAAAGTCTTTAACACAATACAACTAGGGATGACATGTAACCATTGTCAAGTTTGAGATAAGTCCAAGATGAGATTAGCCAAATTTAAATCAAAACCAAATCTTAATGTTAATGCCAAATCAAGATTGAGTCCATCTCAAGATCATGACCTAAAACCATCAAATTGTTTTGCAGGCCAACACTTTACATCAACTAGCTGGCTTCCATTATGCACTGTACCAAAAGTTTGTTTAAGTTTTCTAGAAGGAGATGGTAATTTTTCAAACTTTGTTCATGCCAAAAGTAAGGACTACATAAACATTATATATTTTGAGAGCAAAACATAGTTTGCAAGACCTTTGTCCAAGAGTGAGTCAAGGTCAAAGGCCAAATGCCAAAAAGTCCAAGATTACAGAATTACAAGAAGCTGCTTTTTCTTTAGACCTGTCTCGGGACAGATGGTTAATCTGTGAAAGATTATACCAAGTAGAGGCTTTGGGAAATTAAGAACCAGCAACTATCCAAAGAACCCTTGAGAAATCATTTTTCTAAGAGTCTTCTGTTCACTTTTATTGTCCTGGAAGGGTACTGATGAAGAAGATTTATTCCACTTACTTACAGAAATACTTTTCTTTCTCAGAGTCTAGTAAGCAAAGAACTTTCTGATATGAGCTCAGACTTTGGAAGCATGGTATATTGTTTAGACTCTTCTGATTCCTTCTCATATTTCCTCTCCATCTTCTCTCTTTCTGTATTCATTTTCCACACTCTGCTTTGGCTTAGTTTGTTTAACACTGACAGGTCTCCAGAGCAGGGAAAAAAAGCAATGAATTGGAGATAACAGCAGGACTGAGCATGGCCATGAATATTGAACAAGAGACTTTTTATTCTACTGTGCCAACAAAGAGAGCAAGGCCACCTGGCAGCAAGGGTCTGGAGGGGCCAGACCGACTGGGTGTGTGTGCATGTGTACGGGCAGGCGTGAAAGATGTCACAGTCCCCTTTGATCTCTGAGGGAGCAAAAAAAAGAACAGGTGAGAGGATTGAGAGTAACAGAACGATATAGGGAAGTAGGTGATGAAGCAGAACAGAGCGGAGGGAAAGAGCTGAGAATGGAACAAGCTGGTGAGAGACATGGTGGAGGTTTGAAAGGAGAGGAGTTATCACACCTTCTAGGAGGCTTCACTTCACACTTCCAATTACACTTCAGGGTGAGGCCAAGAATAATCAAAGGAACACCAGAGGTAGCATTGCTTGCATTGCACCAGAGGTCCCAAAAACTACTTCAAACCATTCTGTAAAAATGGTGATGATCTTTAAACATCCAAAAGGTACAAAAAGGTCCTGTCAGTCAATCTTCTCTACCCTTATCCCGTACATGGTTGCGGAGAGGCCTGGACGTATCACAGGGGACTTGGGGCACTAGACGGGGTACCCTCTGGACCGGGTGCCAGTCTATCGCAGGAAACAAGCACACATATACTCACACGCCTGTTAGCCTAATCTGCGTGTCCTTAGACTGTGGGAGGAGACCGGATTACCCGTAGGGAACACACCAAGCAGGGGGAGAACAGGCAAACTCCCAGTAGTGGGACTCATGGTGGGCCACAGTGGCATAGTGGTTGAGGCTGCCCTGCTAGCCTATTTATATCATATTTCTAACTCCTTCTTTTTTTTACCTTATAAAATATAAAAGGGCCATTGGTTATATTATACAAGTAAAAGCGAAGGAAAATGCTGCATGTCCTGAAATGATGGCAGTATGGTTTGATAGCATCATCATGAACATTGCAAATTGCCTGAGACTGATGACATTTTTAAAGCTGAAAGGCAACAGCATTTGTGTCTGTGTAGTGCTTCAAGTATCCGTATCTTGACCTAAATCAGAACGAGTTTTATTTCCTCTATGCCTGTAGGAAAAAAGTATAAATGTCAGCGTTTGTGAATTCTGGTTTACTTTAACCTCGGCTACATCACTCATATTGTACCATTCTCACTCACTCACTCACTCATCTTCTATACCGCTTTATCCTGTATTCAGGGTGGTGAGGACCTGGAGCCTATCCCAGGAGGCTTAGGGCACGAGGCAGGGTACACCCTGGACAGGGTGCCAATCTATCGCAGGG
>JAQMYG010000013.1:12807756-12821583 GCA_030014215.1 Clariallabes teugelsi
GCTAGTGACTCCGGAAATCCACTAGCCACATTGGCCAGTGAGCAAAAAAGTTAATGTCAAGCCCTGATATATATATACAATCCTCAAGGCATAAGTCTCATATTCTCTTTTTCGATCTCCTCATATATCACTCGATTTTAGTCTTGGCACAAGGGTTGACTCTACTCTGGGGTCCATTCCTACTAGTGTGATGTAGAAATGCAAGGTCATTCAGGATAACACCCACCCCCCCAGTCAGACACACACCGTCACCACACGCCGATTCGTACTGCTACGGTATACCATCTACACCTACCTGTAAACATATAGTACACCCGGGTTGTCAGAAGTGACGCTGCCTCTGGCATGGAAAGAGAAATGTTTCCCCTCGAAATGAGAATCGATTTTCCACACATACACACATCCACATCAAGCTTGTGTTCTGTTAATCCTGTATTAAAGGCAGGCGGAGAAATTCCAGTTATGATGAGGGTGAGCGAGATGAAGGCCAATCCAGGGAGGGAGGGAGGGGAGCAAAGACATATAGAGGCAACATTATGAGGGGCATTGTCGATCTGACTTTTACAGTAAATTGTTTTACTGCATGCGAAATACGGAAGGACCTGTGTGGGCAGAGAGTCTGATCATAGCCTTCTCTCTTGATTGCTAGCAGAACAACATGCTTGGAATGTTAATGACCTTGTTTGTCCATAGTGGTTACACAGTAGCTTGGTGGTTAGCACTGTCGCCTTGCACCTCCAGGGTCCGGGTTTGATTCCCGTGCTCGGATGGGTTATCTCCGGGTTCCTCCCACAATTCACAAGACATACAGATTAGTCTTATTGGCTTTCCCAAATTGCAAGAGATCCAGCCACAGTGGTTAAAAATGGGAATAAATACAGAGTCCACGGTCCCTAGTTGGACTACAGAGGTTCCTAGATGGATGGATGGATGGAGTGGAAGAGGGAAAACTCCACAATTCCTGTTTATTTGTTATTTCCTTTTCCATTTTTGTTTTTTGAGAATCCTCCCTTCTCTTTCTCCCTCTCTCGTCCTGCTGTGCTGTGAAATGCGCTCTCAGGGGGCATGAAGGAGGTACGATCAGGAGAAAAGTGGGTGGCCTCCTTTTCCATGTTTTAAACTATGATATATAAAAACATTGTGCTAAATGAGACAGAGACAGAGAGAGAGAGAGAAATGGAGAGGTATGAGAATTAAACCAATTCAACCCGGGTTAAAACATTTATGCAATTAAGGTGTCAAGTACTGCCACATCATGGTAATTTCTTAATCATTGACCATGATAATGCACCACACTTTGCCTCTTTGTGTGTGTGTGTGCGCGCGCACGTCTGTTTGCTCATCTGCTACAATCCACAACTGCGGAAATTAAAGCAGTGTCACACATCCAGACTCTTTAGCGCCTCACAGTCCTGGTCTTTTCATTTGCCTTAATCAGCCTGGCATGCGTAATGTTCAAAATGTTTGTTTTAGTGTTGCTTTGTGGATATCCTGATCGCAGACCTGGGTTTCACTGTTTTATTCTCTGGAATTCATTTTTAGGCTTGGATGATTGGAACATAATCTACTGTCGTCATTATAGTCATGGCAAAAATAATCAAGACAGTCTATTAGGTACTAATTAAAGTATGAGGGGGTGTTCAAGTCAAACCGGGACTTTTAATGGCACAGAATAACAGAACACAGTTATGTGAGTAAAAACTCACTTTATTTATCTTTATTTTTCCCCTGCGACACTAATGCACTTATCCCTACTTAGCTATTAAGGTAGAAAGTTTTCTCTGGCCTCCCAGGAACTCCTTTAGTGACCCAAACATGTGGAAATGGCTTTGAGCAAACTCCCACCTGAGATCCTTTAATGTTCAAGAGGTGTTTGTGAATGATTGGGAGTCTCATCACTGTACTGTGTTTACCGAGTCTTCTGTAAATCTCATTCAATTTCACACCTTCATTGACAAGAAACTTCTCCACAATCCCGGTTTGTCTTGAATGCCATTCATAGAAAAGTATAAATTCTAAAATAAAAATGTAAAATATTAAATACATTAAAAAAAAAGACACCTCCTCCAAAAAAAAACTCATTTGAAAAGGTTTTTGATGATAAATTTTTATTGCGTGAGAAAACATTAGTTTGGTTCTTAAATGTTAGCTAACATGATATAAACTACCTAAATGTTCAGAATACAAACTCACATGCCCATATTGCAACCACCTCCTGATATGACATTATCACAATACGCTGCCTAGACATTTCTATTTATTTAAATTCTATTTCATTCAGTTCTTTTTTTCACTGTACATAGTTTAAATCTACAACTAAAGTTTTCTATTTTTGTATAGCGAAGTTTTTTAAATATATTTTAAATTTTGTTTTTATTTTCTGTAGCTATATTTTCTATAGCTAAAGTTTTTCTATATTTTAATTCTTATGTTATCCCATAATTTATTTCTTAAGCATTTCACTGCATATCATACTGTGTATGACTGTGTATGTGACAAATACATTCTTATTTGATTTGATTTGATATTTTAATATAAATATCCAGGTTCGATATTCCATTTTCTTCTGGTATTGTTACAATTTTAAACCTTAAAAAAAAAATGTTTAATGAGTAAACATTTAAATATTTAAAACATTTAAACATTTTGCATTTAAATTTATTTTGTCTTGTAAAGATTTATATTTCTTATATATTTCTTATATATTTCTGAAAAATTTTATATTTTGTTCTACTTCTTATAGGTATGCTATTTATTTATTACTATTACTATTTCTAAAAAAAAAAACTTTAATTTACTCCTAACACACGGGATGAAAATGTGTGAATAGTTCTGCGTGTACCACCTGTAGGATTATAAAGAACCTTTAAAGTTTTTTAACCTCAAATGTTTTCAAAGTCAAATCAACTTGACAATGCTTGACAATGACACCCTCTTGCATCTCGCGTGTGATTTTTGGCTTACTTGCTCTTGCAATGTTTTGGGACTGGTGTAAGTGTGTGTAATAGGTGGGTTCAAGACTAATTCGCTTTTAACACACACAATTTTTAGCAATGTACTGTAACACCATGAAAGTATCTTTCTGTTGTCACCACTCGGGAATCTTCTGCACTCAGTTCAGATCTGAAAACCAGCCAATTCTGGTCACTGACCAAAAGACCGGTTCATCTCTATTATGAACATAAAAATTATTTTTTTTAAATCGATTTTTGAGTGAGTGTGCTGATACGTGAATTTCGATTTGTAACTGAATCGCTTTTTTTTTTTTTTTACCCCATCTTTATAAGATACAGTACATAGCAACAGGATACAGTATATATTTTTTTCATTAGTCTTATTCTTGTTGTTAAATATGTTAAAGTTTAGATTTATCACAAATTATGACCAGATCATTGAAATGGCATGATGCTGAAAATATATGATTTCACAGCAAGTAAGGATTTGTACTACAGGAAGTAAAAAGTCAAAAGAATTGATAAAAGTGTATAAAATATTTCGTCATGAAGCCCTTGAAGCGAGTTTTGTGTGTTCATGTCTTTGTGTGCTGTTTTATGTTCTCTCAAACCATCCACTTAAGCCGTAACATTTCAGTGAAGGAACAGTTCGTCCCTAATCAGGACCCGGCTTTGATACGCATCATTGGCTGAAGCACCCCAGCTTATAGGGTATTATTATGCATGAATCATCGCACTTCTGTTATCTCCTAAAGCAAACGCAGCGTGATGGCCAATCAGGAATTAACTCTTAATTAACCTTTTGGACTCGTATTACTTTTTTAATGTTTCATTCGTAGCGGGAGGGCACGTTGTTGTAAACGGCATCGGCGACAGGTGTGTAATCCTGCTTTAATGTGTGAATCATATTCATAAAAGTGTCTCTGACTTCATATTTTATTAACAGTATCATGGAGCAAATTCTTCACTTCCTGCGGTATAAAGAGTAGTCGAGACGGAATGCACTAGGATACCGAACCCGAGCTCTGACGTTCACTACGAAGCGTCTGCAAGGCATGGAGCCAAGATGGCCGCCTCGTCTGCCACTGAGTCCTGACAGCTTGTTGTTTCCTGAGCTCTCATTAGTGTGTGTGTGGCTCGTAATTATTTGCCCTGTCCAGCATGCTTACCTCAAAAGTAAACAACATTTCTCTGTGTGTGTACACTTTAACAGTGAAATATTCTATCATAAAAAAAAGTCACCGAACCATGCATGTATCACCGCGTGAGCGTACAAGAGAGTGCTTTTTTTTTTTCTTGTCCGTTCCCGTACCCGTGACTCTGAGCTCGCTGTGTGTGAGTAGTGATAGAGTGATGACTATCATCTGTCAGAGAACAGACTGGAGTGTGATTCACTGAGACGTAATCGTTTTCACTGGAGCCTGTAGAAGCACCATTTACATCTGACACACCTCACTACACTGCAAACCCCTGCAGGAAACCTTCTTCACACACACACACATACACACACACTCTCTCTGTCTCTCTGCCCATTTTCCTCTTCTATTATTACAATGTTTCAGTCTCCAGTTGGCTTCTATGATTTCTGCCATCCACTTATCTCCCTTTCTTCCTCCTTTCTTCATGCCTTCATTCTTCTATTCATTGACCTTTCAGATTTTTTTTGTGGTTGATTGAATAATTCAAGTGTCCAGGAGATTTTGGAAGGGGTCCCTCCTCCTTTGCAAACTTTCATTTTATACACGGCCTGGTCCTTTCAATAATTCAGCGCTCCCTCGCTTCCTAAAACCAACCTGTCTCTCTCTCTCACTTTCCTTCACCTCTTTCACTTCCTGCATTTCTATCCCTTACTGTTTTTTTTTTTGACTTACCCAGTGGAACACACCTAGTTCTTCTTACACTGTCTTGAATCAGATGAGCCTCTTGACATTTCCAAGAGGGGTGCCTTCCAGATGAGCTGGAAATGTCTGAGTTAGATAACAACCACCCAAGTCTCAAAAATAACTCGAATTATACAAGAAGTTAGTTCTGAATGAGTAATCCGATTCAACGAGAGACATTACATACAGTATGTGGTGATATAGAGTGAATTAAGGGCGTAGTAATAATTGTTAATTACCCTGTCAGTCACCGGCATGGCGGAAATTATAGTAGGTTGGTATGGTCCGTCATACTGCGGTGAGAGCAGCTGCCTGCCAAAACCCACACTCAAAACCAGTCACGGAAACACACCTGATAACATCATCTCATCTTAACACTTTGTCTCCTCCTTAGTGATTACTTTAAAGTAATTCTGAATTTGATTAATTTACGCCTAAGGAGAGCTACAAATCTAACTAGCTTCAAAAACAAGCCTGTATAATTCAAGGCTGAAGAAATTCAATTATTTGTCACATGTACCTTACAGTAAAGCGAACTTGTTTTTATTAAATTTTTTTGCATATCCTAGTTAGGAAGATGGTGTCAGACGGCAAGGTCAGCCAGAATACAGCGCCCCTAGAGCAGTTAGGGTTAAGGGCCTTGCTCAAGGACTCCACAGTGGCAATTTCCTGGTAATGGAACTTGAACCCACCGACTACTAATGCAGTAACCCACAGCCTTAAACGATTGAGCCGTATGGAATAAGGGATTGTGCACCCTACATTCCGCACTAGCTTTGCATTCAACGCTATTCGAGATTTAAGCCCAGAACCCAGAAGTTAACAGCGGAAAAAGTGGAAATATTTAAACAAACAGGTCTGTCCACCACTTCCATGGTTTATTCCCCTCACCCTTCCTGGCTACGTAGTACCAGGAAGAATTTTAAATTACTTTCACGTCTGTTAATTACACTAACTGACAGTCGCCAGCTCCTCCAGTCGCGGTTAGATACTATAGTCCCACCAGTTGGGGAAGGAGGGTATGTGTTGGCAGAGCAAAATAACTGGTTAAATAAACAACAAATCATAACCTGCTGATAATACATTGTTTTGAGGTTGTGCTGTTGTGACGATATCCAGCACAACAGCACCCCTCGCAAAGTGATAGTGATATTGATTAAATAATAGATACCATTTGAGCTGGTTAGTGTAAATAGGCTCAAAGGGTGTCCTCCAAGTCGTATCTCTTTCATAAGACTAAATGTTGGTCCTGACTTTTGTGGAACTAAGATCAACAGCACCAGTATTGGTACAACAAGCAAAGCTGGGGATGATTTCTTTCTGGATCTGACTGTGGAATTAAACATACTCTCATTAACTATATGCTGATTAAACAGTATATTTGTGTGAAAATGGTCTACCTGAGTACATCCAGAAGCATCAAGTCAATAAGCACAAGGTCTTTTGATTTGCCATTTCCACATGATTTGGCCATTAACGGAGTTCCTGGGAGGCAAGCGTGAGCACTGGGTGACTCTAGCGTACTGAGAAAACGTTCTAACTTGATGGAATCCATGCACTAGTGAAACACTGGAATAAGTCCATTAGTGTAGTAGGGGATAATAAAGAGAAATAAATGTAGTTTTTACTCTCATAACTGTGTTCTGTTATTCTACGCAATCAAAAGTCCCGATTTAACTTCAACACCTGTCGTACATTCTTATGCAAAGCGCAGTGAACTAAATCTGAACCATTCAAAAAATATATTATGTATGCATAAGTAGTCAAACCTCATATATAGCTCAAGCGTAGTGGTTTTATAATATTAGTATTGATACGTAGTAGAAATTTTAACAGCCTCCCCAACACACCATTTACTTTCATGGCAAGCCATCACGTCACTCTCACATCAAATGCTAATGAAGCAGTACTTACTTTCAGCCGGAAATTCTACCCTGTTAATGTTTCTGTCAAGTAATAAAGAGAGCTCAGGGAAACCGGAGAGCCAATTTCATCAGGTGAAGAACTTCTAAATGAGCGAGTAAGTGCTCTTTTATGGGCCCTCGGAGTCAAGGGGACCTCGTTTAGCGGCCTCTCGTCCAACTGTGCTATACACAATAGGGGCCTCTTACAGGAAAGTGCGCAGAAGAGGGATAGACAGGAGTGGGAATTAAAAAATAATAATAAAAACAAGAAAGTGAAAGTGACAGGTGAAAATCTACTTTAGAGTGTCCAGTGTAACAGCTGCCATAAATGTTGTATTTTGTATGCGCTAGGTCAGAGTATTGATTCTGGAAAAAGTCAACGAGTGTTATTGTTTTTTCCCCCTTCCGGTATCTATCCTTCCTACTTAGCTCGTCTTGTGATTGATGCCCCTGGTTGTTCTGTCAGGAGTCCAGCAACCTCACCTCTTTATCAGCGGACTCTGAGTTTTAAGCAAAGTTTCAGCATGCTTTTTAACTTGTTCGATTGAAGCCACGTGCTTCCTTTCTCTCTCTTCTGTCTTGGCTCTTGTGACCTTTTACGTACTTTTTCACCAACGACCCTGACACGGCCGAGTTGGTAAATTGCTGTCATACAAGAGGAATAAAACATTTTGGTAGACCCCCAGGATCTGGGTTAAATTCCCGGCCAGGTTTGTGCTCGGAGTTTGCATGTTCTCCCCGTGCTTGGTGGGTTTCATCCGGGTACTCCGGTTTTCTCCAACAGACCAAAGACATGCCGATTAGGCTAATTGGCGTTCCCAAATTGCCCGTACTTTGTGAATGAGTGTGTGTGTGTGTGTGCATGTGCCCTGATAGACTGGCATGCTGTCAAGGGTGTACCTCGTGCCCTAAGTCTCTTGGGATAGGCTCCAGGTCCCCCACGATTAAGGATTAAATGGTATAGACAATGATGACCACATGTCATTATTGTCCTATACGTTGGTATCTACAATATTTTTCTCTTGCATTTCGTCTTGCATTTCGATTTGGCTTGATTTCCGCATTTCCTCAAATAACATATGAGAACCACAGAGGCGTGCATGATTTCAGCTGCAAGATTGAACTGAAATTCCATCTTTTTCATGGTCCAGGCTTCAGACATTCGCGGTATTCAATCTCAATCATCCTTCTATAACTCTGTCTTTTATCCGTAACCCCCATATATATTATACATGCCTCTCAGTCTTCAGTAAGACATGCCACGGCTGATGGTGGCTTTGTGCGAGGAGAGTTGAAGTGTGGGGAAAAAATGGCAGAGGTGTCAGGGCCCCTGCATCAGGACTTAACAACCCAGCAGCGCATTAAATAGGAAACTAGCCGAGCGTAAGGGACAATCATTTAGGTAAGCTTCTGCACCTCTCAAAAAGAGAGAGGATGTCAATTCACCTCCAAGAGCCACTAGACCAGCTTAGAATTGGTCCTAATAGACTTTACATGGAAATCTATTTCCACAGGATTACGCTACAGCGAATGCTGCAGGTACTTTGGAGGCTTGGAAGAGATTTGATTAAGGAATTGTGCTATGGTAATTGAAACACTTTGACCAATAGATTTCTTTTAAAGAAAACGTGTAGTTGTGGGCGAAAAAATCCATTCGGCAAGCTTTGACGGCGCTACACACTCTATTTAATTGTAGCTTCATAAGTGTTCGTTGTGAGTCCTCAAGTGCGGGATGACTTTGCCACTTTTGGTTGGTTTGAGCTTTGCCAATTTATTTGTCCTACTCAGTCTTATTCTTTTAATATTAAGACATGAGATTCGCTAGTATAATTAACTACTAGGTAACATGGTAGCATAGTGGTTAGCACTCTCACCTCCAGAGCAAGAGTTCGATTCCCCCCTCAGGTCTGTGTGCATGGAGTTTTGTATGCTCTCCCTGTTCTTGGTGGGTTACCCCTGGGTACTCCGGTTTCCTCCAACAGTCCAAAGACATGCAGATTAGGTTAATTGGTGTTTCCAAATTGCCTGTAGAGTCTAAGAATGCAATGGAGTTGCACCCTGTCCCCCACAATGAGCATAAAAATTAACTACTATAAATAACTACTGCAATAATTTCTAGAATTATTTATGGTTTGGATTTGAGCTTGGACTTGAATTTACTTACTCACTCACACTCATCATCTATACCGATGTTATCCTGTATTCAGGGTCACAGGGGGCCTAGAACCTCTCCCAGGACATCCTATCCCTCTGACTTTTGTCTTCAACAATACAGCTTTTCAACCCCTAACCCCTAAATCTGGGAGATCTTGTAGAGCTTACAAGATTCAGATCTCTACAGAAACTACCATCCGATGTCTCGGGTTTTACTATCACCTCCAAGTGTCATTTTGTCAAGAGCAGAGGTTTAAGTCCTACGATGTTGACATAGTTCTCCACCAGAACGAATGCCGGAACTAAAGAGCGGCCACTCTATAAAAACACGCACATTGACTGCATAAGCTCTCTCCTGTCCCCCAAATGGACAACAAAATTAAACATTGACTTTCCCTCTGGCCTTTCATGTGACATTAAAATGGCATTTACATCCTGTCTTGCTCATTACAGCAGAAGACGCTGGGGGTTCCAGGCAGCAAGTTCCTCCAAGCCTCCCGTCTTTTCATCACAACCTGTTAAGCTGCTAGCCATGGTGCTAATCACTAGCTTTCAAAGCCATTACCGCTAATCGTATGGCTGCGGAATTTATGTGTATCGCTGGGCTAAAATATGATGCAGGACACGTGGGACCGGTTCCCGTAAACGAGAACGTGAGCACACGGAGAAACGAACGCGTCCGGATTAAGAGTGGTTTTGTAAAGGAGCCGTACCGAAGTGTTTGCCCATGCTCGGAGGACGAGCGGCAGCTGGGAAAGCGTGCTAACGTCGGCGAAAGTAATTATTCATAACAGGCAGAACTGATTGGAAAGAGCAACTTCATTACGGCGTGGCGAAAAAAGAAAAAAAAAGCACTAGTGAGGCACAAAGGCAGGTGATGAGACAAGGGAATAGCGCGAGAGCCACTGATTTTTCAAACTCATTAGCTCAACTCTTCACTCTTAATTACTCTAAAAACTACACCTGAAACTTGTGCTTTTCTTTCTTTGACCATCCTTGCATTACACAAGCAAGTCATTAAGGCAATGTGTTCCTTCCACTTTAACTTAAATGACTCTTAAGGTGAGTTAAACCATATAGGGACTTCTAAAAAAAACTTGGGAGCACAAATATACAGTATATTGTTTATTAATGCTATTATTATTCCAGGTCCCTAGGGTGCTCATTTGTTGGATAATCACTTACCGAAGACTAGCAACACTGTTATTATTATTTAAATAAATAAATAAATATCCATTAATGTGTGCCGAGCTTTTAATGAGCTGTTTGTCCTAACATCCGAAAAACACCTAGCTGAGAGCTTCGTGTTATATAAAAAGAAGTTCTATACTGTATATGTGTACATTTGATCTTAAAAAAAAAAAAAAGAAATAATAAATGATTAAAAGGAAACAACGGTTATTTGGGTGCAGCCCTCCTGATTTATGTTCGGACCTCAGGCAGTCTAACAGCCGGGGAGAATGCTCATGACCCACTCAGGGCCTGAGAGAATAGACAGATTAATGAATAAGTGGAGAAGTGAGGGACTCCACATGGTGTGAAGAGCCATCATTATTCTGAGAGCTAATCTGGGCAGCCGGTTTGGAGAGGAGCACTTGTACCGAGTTTAATTAATCCCCAACATGCCTGTTTTTTTAACACAAAAGACAGAGCAAGGGAGAATGAAGGAAATGGGGCTGAGAAAGATTGTGTGATCTGAACATCTATAGGGAAAAAAAAAAAGACACAATTTGTAACAGATTATCCACTAATCACTTTTTGTAAAATAGAAACTATAAGTGTAAATATGGGTAAAGGATTTAAAATAGACATTCAGAAATGTAATTTTAGACATGTTTTTGGCGGCACAGTGGCGTAGTGGTCAGCACTGTCGTCTTGCACTTCAACGGTTCGGGTTCGATTCCTGCCTCGAGGTCTGTGTGCATGGAGTTTGCATGTTCTTGATGAGTTTCCTGCGGGTAATCCGGTTTCCTCCCACAGTCCAAAAACATGCAGATTAGGCAAACTGGTGATCCCAAATTACCCGTAGTGTGTTAATGCGCATGTGAATGTCCTACCACAGTTGTAAAAATGTGAATAAATAGTAGTTGGACTACAGAGGTTCTTGGATGGATGGAAAGCAATCTTTATTTACCATGACATAAAAAATTTCATATTGTGAATTATATTTTCCCATAGGAAATATTACCCCAAAAAAATTATATTACCACTATTTTATATTACCAAGTTCCAACACTAAACAACACTTGTTAGGCGTGGCATTCGTATACCGAGGTACCATTGTAGAGTATATGCTATCTTACTGATTGATACTCTGCAACTGCGTCTTACAAAAGCTTATTTAAGGCTTAAAACCAAATCGAAGAAATATAAATGACAAATCTTCAAAGTTCTTGCAGTGCGATACGATATAGAAATTTTGCTTAATACTGTATTTCTGATGTTTCACTCTGCCAGTAGAGGTTTATAATGAAGCTGGGAACATTTGATTAGCACATCGTTCACATAGTGATGGCTATTCATTTGCTGTTCGACAAATGAAGGGTTTCGATCGAATTGCTTCTTCATTGGAATTTTTCTTTTTAAATCATAATTTCTCCTCGGCTATAGTCACTCCAGGTTTTTCTCGGAAGCATTATCGTCCCTTCTTACGATTGGCATGGTCTAATCCCTAGACTGTCTCAGGATTAGTCCCGCGCAGAGATGGAGAGAGAGTGGCAGGACTGTCTACTGGACACTCCAGGGAGAAACAGGAAGTATTTAAACAAGCTTTAGAGCTTTATGGCCTTCTGCTTATGAAGACAGATGGGTGGGAGAAGTGTGAACGAGGGCGAGCTACTGTGCTGCAATATTTTCCACCATGCTGCAGGTGTGATTTATGAAGCGCGAGACCAGAGATGCCAGATCGAGTCTTTTACACCACGACGTGTGCCGGCCGGCGGGAGACAAAAATGGGGTAGAGGAGAGGTGCAGAGCTTGAGGAGTGTGTTGCACCTTTAATATATGGCTATGCATATATTTTTACCAGGTATATCTACAGTATGACATACAGTACAGTAGGGCATAAACCTTCTGGGTCTGTGCACAAATGTGATATAAAACATCATCACGTCTACATCCTGTGTACATAGTATCAATTCACGAGCTACTGTAGGTTTAGTGTGTAATGAACATTGTGAGATTAAATTATGTCCTTAATTAGATGTTTGTGTATAATGTAAAAGGGAAAATAATAAAATGTACTAGAGCAAGTGATATTCTGTATGTCGCTGATTAATGAAGGGGAATGTCATTAACTTCTTGAATTTGGACCAGTTTTCCAAATGTACCAGGGCAGTTCATGTCAAACTGGGATTTTTCTCGTAAATGAAGGCATAAAACTGATGATGATCCTGGCTTAGATGGCTCAGAGCCCACTGTAGCTGTTCAGTGAGTGGAACGTCTGATCCATAAAAATGGGTGACTGGAAATGGAGACGCATCTGTCTGTGGGACAACCATTCACAAAACACCACTTTACACACATTACAGGGATAACTCGGCTGGTAGTTATTGACACATCCCCCGTACAGTCCTGACCTCACTCTGAGCCATTTCCACATTAAAGGGGTTCCTAAGAGGCCAGCGTTTCTGACATGTAGCAGGCAGTCTGATCGTAGCTTCGGCGTACTGAGAAAACATTCTACCTTGTTGGTGTAAAAGCACTAGTGATGAAACCTTATTCTGTGTGATAAAAAGTCCCGGTTTGACTTGAACGGCACTCGTATTTCACAGGTACTGTAGAGGGAGTGATCAGTCTCAGACTTTTTTTTAAAACTTAGTCACAACTTTAATATCGTAGAAATCCGATTAAATAAAAAACGAATACAAATTTGTAGCTTATTGACCAGATGAAGCTGGATCTGGATCTACCACAATTTTTTTTTTTTCGCACATCTTTCCTGTTTTCTATTAGATTTAGATATATTTTAGATATAAAGATTCTAAAAAAAAAAAAAAAATGAAATGGAAGGCTAAAATGATTACCACGTCCTTCCTGGATAGCTGGTTATCAGCCTAAGGAGAAAGGCAGGGTAGATTGGGTTGTTGTTATATATGGAAGCAAGTAATTGCTTTCACAAAGAAGATTGAAGCTGGAAGCAAGAAAGACAGTGTAAAGGGAGTGAGAGAGAAACGAAACGACCCGAGCATCATGCTTTGGTGGTTAATGGAACATTGATGGAACGGGGCTTAACTCTGGAGCGCTGTGAAATTAGGCTTTGTGTACCGTCGTATCCTAGAGCAAACCAATACGTGAGGGCGAATGTTAACGGAGCTTACATTGTTTCAATAACAAGACGAATTCTTCACTGACAATTTATCCGATCTGCTTTATTCTTGTTGGGGTTTTTTTTTTCTTCCTGCTTGGGTTTCTCTGGAAAAAAATATAACACTTGGTGGATCTTTTGGAAGATCTGGTTTGTTGTGGGTTCTGGGATGCTTTTCCGCTCACCATTGTTAGAAAGAGTGGCTACTTGGATGAACTTCTTGTTTTGCCGTTTTAGGTTTAGTTTATTTATAAAGCACATTTACAACAGCCACGAGACTGACCATTTTATATCGACAAGGTGTTTTAGACTGGATAAGATATCACTATCTAATCTAAGGAGGTCAGAAGTTTCGCAACACTCAAAGTACCTGACTTTTGATGTGAATATTAACAACATTTTTGAACCTGTATGTTCATGATTTTATGCTGGCATAAATACGCGGGGCGTTCAAGTCAAACTGGGACTTTTGATTGCGTAGAATACAAACAGAACACAGTTATTTCTTTATATAATCCCCTGCTACACTAATGCACTTATCCCAGTGTTTCACTAGTGCAGTGCTTCTCAAATAGTGGGGCGCGCCCCCCAGGGGGGGCGTGAGGCTCCGTCAAGGGGGGCGCGTTTGA
>JAQMYG010000013.1:12825626-12844225 GCA_030014215.1 Clariallabes teugelsi
TGTCCAAACCACCTCAATCTGGCCTTTCTGACTTTATCTCCAAAACATCTAACATGGGTTGTCCCTCTGATGAACTCGTTCTTGATCCTATCCATCCATGTCACTCCCAAGGAGAACCTCAATATCTTCAGCTCTGCTACCTCCAACTCTGTCTCCTGTCTTTTCTTCAGTGCCGCTGTCTCTAAGCCGTAGAGCATTGCTGGTCTCACTCTCATTAAGATTCTAGATTAAGATCCAAATATGTGTCATAACAGTGAAACAATTTTTTCCCCGCATTTCCCAGTTCTGGAGGTTGGGGTCAGAGTCAGGATAAATCCCGCCCCCATGGTCACGGGTAAGGGCCGTGCTCAAGGGCTGAGCTGTCGCAACTTGGCAGTCAAGGCGCTTATAACCCCAAACTTCTGATCCTTAACTGTTTGAGCCAGCATTGTGAATACCATGGTACTTATTGGGTAACACCAAATGATCGACAGGTATCTACTATGGTATGTTTGTACATACTGTATCATATTATGTTATGGTATAGTACAGACAGTACAATAATTGATACCTGCTGAACTTTGGTGTCCACTGTGGAACCTACTGTACTGTAATAAGGACATGGTATGGTATTCACCATAGTATTGTGGAGGGTACCACAACATGCAGTATATAAATATTACCATTATGCTACATAAACATCTATAATGGTAATATAATGGGACATCCTGGTACTGTATATTCAAGCTCAACTACAGTATACTGTATATATACATTGATTGGCTCTGCTAACACCATTTCCCAAGCACATGGTTCGGTCTGCTAGTCCGGTATATACTGTATATTTTAGCTGTTAGCACACTTTCATGCACTCACCTCCCGCACAATAAATATCACTGATACCAGTTAGCTGTAATCAGAGCAGACGTTTTTGTTTCGGAGAACCGATAAACCGATGAGCAAGAGAGGTAGAGAGAGACGGGCGGAAGGGGTAATGAAGTCATGGTGGGCGAAACCAGGGTCAGTAGACGATGGAGCAAATCTTGTGAATTGAATTCCGCGGGGAAGGTACAGTACGAGGTGGCAGCTTGCTTTATTTAGGCTGCAGGAGTTAAAAGAGGCAGAACGTGAGGAACGTGTTTAATTACAGCGGCATCCGGTTTCACACGCCGATCCAGATAAGGTACTGTAGCGTAGAGGGCTGAGAAAAGTCGGCGTCTTCTTCTTCTCGTGCTGTGCCGTGCCTCGTATACTGTACAGTATATGTCGACGGAGTGTTGAAATCTAAAGAGAAGCAAAAGAGCTGATGCGCATTAGGAGCCAAGAAGTCCTTCTGTTACAGAGGAAGTGCCAAAGAGGGTTTTTTTCCTTCTTTCTTTTTTTCGTGTCTATTTTTAGTCATACATCTTTCTTACTGCTTATTTAAAGACATTTTCATTCTTTATACCTTCCCCCACCTCCATCTTACTTATCCTGCATCTACATATACACACACACACACACACACACACACACACGGCCTACTTACTTCACTGCTGAAAACTCTCTACTTCAGCAGAAGTTTCAGTGTCGTCACACTTATCTTACATGGGTGGAGAAAATACAGTATATCCGTGTGTGTGTGTGTGTGTGTGTGTGTGTGTGTGTGTGTGTGTGTGTGTGTCCCTTTTTTTCATACACTGATTTTTCTCATCTTAGCCATGTTTTGCCCTAGGTAGGTTTTAGATGATAGTGAAAATAGTGTGTGTGTGTGTGTGTGTGTGTGTGTGTGTGTGTGTGTCGCTTTCATCGATTCCCTTTCTTTGATTAAAAGCCCTTTTCCTGTGGAAGGGCTCTCTAGTTTCCCACCTCGCAAAAACCCATCTCCAGTTGATACTCTATTGCCTCTAGGCTTTATCATCAACATGCCTGCAAACATACACACACACACACATGTGCAGATATTCTGCGCATTTCTTACATCTATTCACGCTCAAACAACCTTGAAAGGGGATTTCCAAAACCCCCTGATATCATCCATTCTTGGCGACGCGCGCATAAAGCACATATTCTCGAACTAAATAAATAAATAAATAAATACACTCTCAAATACGCTCCGACTCTGGCCAGTGTGTATCCGTCGGTCCGCCAGGGCTTTAAAAGCCTCTGAATAGAGATTTTCAAGCTCTGAGTGCAGGCTCGGTTTCACCGCAGCAGCTTTTTCCTCGAATGCGGGTCAGTCATGAGTGCAATCCATCCATCTGCCCCGAACGCCCTGACGGCATCCATTCATCTCCTGAACAGCGTCCTTCGCAAACACTTTGGCCCTGATTTGCAAAAGTTTTGTGTGGGTTAAGACACACTGCAAACTTGATACCACCTACAAAAAAACAACAACAACAAAAAAAAACAGCCAAGGTGATTTACTAACGTACTCTAGGGAGAAATGCTAGACGTGATAGGAATTACTTACTCATATTTAGTGAATATGACATTTCCAGACATCCATCCATCCATCCATCCATCCATCCATCCATCCATCCATCCATCGATCTACATTGGTGGGTTTTCAAGCGTCTTTTGAACGTCTGTTTAAGGTCATGTCACAGCATCTCATTTGTATTTAAGTCCAGACTTTGATATATCAAAGGAGTCCACTCCAAAACCTTAATTTATTCATTTATTTTTTAACCATTCAGAAGTGAACTTGCTGGTGTGTTTTGGATCATTGTCCTGCAGTGCACTTGAGCATGAGGTCATGAACTGACGGCTGGACGTTCTCCTTTAGGGTTTTCTGATAGAGCTCAGAATGGTCAGTGATCTACTGTACAGTTTGCAAGAAATATAATTTTTTTTTCTTTCTTATGGCTTTAATGCTTAATCACATTTGATTTGTATTTCACAAAAAAATATTTTGTTCCGTTATGTATGTACTGAAAAATTCTTCTCATTGAGTAGGCAGCTGTATAGGAGGCTACAAAGTCTTTTAAAACAGTTATTTCTCACACAAAAAAAAGCTCATAATGATTAAAAAAAAAATTGGATTATTTAATCTGAGCATATACAAAGATAGGAACATTTGTTTGTTTAAAACAGGTTTTATGTAGCTTTATCAGTTATATGGTTTTTGGTCATTTTTCTGTAATTTGAATCTTTATAAATAATGATTTATAAATACTGTATGTATTGAAGTTTGCATCATTTATATGCTTCATGGTAATGATTGGTATCTTCATGGCAGGTAACAAGTGTTGGAATAAACAATTATACATTTAATAAAGTTTAATATCAGACATACTGTATGCTTTTTTTTTAATCTTATTTTTCGATGTTTGGAATTCTCTTAAGTTTAGCTTTATTGTATATTGTTTTTAGCCAGGGACACAATTTATATTTAGCTTTCAAAAAGGGTGACATTTTTTGTATTTTTAATGTAATCTTGAGGAATAGTTCTCCAAGATTCCCCAAGCACTTTTTTGGCTAAATTCTTTTTGTCTGGTCCCGGTCCCTCAGCAGTTTCATTTTAATTTTTTTGGTTTGGTTTGTTTGTTAAGCCAATAAATTTAATTGTTTCCTTAGAAACTCCATATAATAAACAGCACGAACCAGTGAGAAACAGATGATGAGAGATGATCAGGATCAGGATCAGGATTAGTATACTGTACTGCTGATACTGAATGCTGAGTGGTTGGAACAGACGAGAGGGGAAATGAGGTTGCTGCTGAAGTTGTTACATAAACAGCCAGTTTTTAAATCATATCTTTAGGCTCGTTGTTTTCTCAGTGGAACTGTCCTCAGTAGTCAGATGTGGACAGACCTACCTGTATAGGCAGGCCATATAAGGCCGTTCAACCAGATGTACAGTACTGTACCGCACCAGAATGTATCGGTTAGATGTTGGGAGCAGACATTGTCAGGATCACTGGTATCCCAGGAGTGACACTTGTAGGCCAAAATATTGAGTGAGAAAGAAACTATTTTATGTACTATTTCACATTTTTATGCCAAAGAACATCTTTCAAAATGTATAAATTTCATTTGTCAGGAAGGGAAGGGTTTAGGTCAAGGTTCATGAAACTATTATTGTTAATTATACTGTTGCCTATATACTGTACTGTACATATTTCAGTTTCTTTATATAAATGTTACGAGCTTCTAAGTCTAAATCCTGTTTTCTCTTCTTTTCTTTCCCCTGCTTCTCGATGTCTATGAAAACAACCGCACAGGTAAGTCACTTGAATTGTTCTTACACCTACAGTAATTGTGTTAAAATGTGTTCTCCAGTACTGGGACTGGCCTTTAATCTCTCCAAGCATGTTACAGTTTAATTACATTGCAGAACTGTATTTATTCAACTGCCAAGCCTTAATGGCTAATTAGGAAAGATTAAGCATGAGCGAACTTAACACTGCATTTCATAATGTTAGCCATGAACTACTGAGGCAGATCTAACTATAACACCACGGGATCTCTGCCATTATTCATGTGGCTTCAAAGTTTCATGCTGAATTCTTGTGTGTGTGTGTGTGTTTTTTTTTTTTAATCACTAATGTTTTATTTAATGGAACTGCAACACGGAAAGCAGGAAACGCAAGCTAGCCTACTTAGCATGGCTAACGCACACTTTGACGTATTTAGCTCAGAGGGAAGTTGTTTACTTGTTCCGTCATTAAAATTTAATAGACGAAAAGGTTAGTTCCGAGGCAAGTCTAAAGTTTTTAACTACAAAAATAAGTTTGGTGGAAAAGGTAAGTTCTGATGAAGAGGACGTGGATCGGAGAAGGATTGCGGTTGTGTTTGCTTGCTAGCTATCTGTTTCTTTATGGAAAATGTTCATATACTATATAGACAAACATCTTTAGCCAAACGTGCAACGACATTGTATACAAATACATATACTTTAATATGGAGTTGGTTCCTCGTTTGAAGCTATAACAGCTTCCACTCTTCTTGGAAGGCCATCCACAAGAGTTTGGAGTGTTTCTGAGGGAATTCGTACCCATTCGTTCTGTAGAGCATTGGTGAGGTCAGATGTTGGACGAGAAGGCCTGGCTTGCAACCTACTTTCCAGTTTAACCCAAAGGTGCTTGATGGGGTTGAGGTCAGGGAACTCATTAACCGAACCAAAACATGTCTTTATAGTCCTTGCTTTGTCCACAAAGTTGGCAGCATAGCATTGTCCAAGCTGTCTTGGTATAACGCTGAAGCATTAAGGTTACCCTTCACTGGCGATAGGGGGCCTGATTGAGTGAAACACCTGAATTCAATCATTAACAGGTTTGACCAAATACTTCTCCTTATAGTGTATGTGTTGAGATCACCTGACACATTAATTGATGACATTTTACAAATCACATGACTTCTAATATCAACTGCTTGCACGAGACTGAATTCAAAAGTGTAATGAGGTCGCCGTGTATCCCCAGTGATGTTGTAGCTTCCAACAGCCAGGAAGCCTTGAGAGGACGTTGGACGAGCTCTCTCAAGGGTAAAGAGATGGTATGCACTCTAGAGCTCTCACATCAATCGCAATGCAAGCCAAACATGGGCAGTGCTTTCCTCCAAGCGTGTTTTGCCACTCCCTATAGCAAGCAGTTCAGAAGAATGCAGTCATTTGGCGTCACTTATCTTGTTGGGTGTCACTGGGCCTTGATGAAGGAGCACCTTAAACGTTATCTGGGGTATCTCAGTGGTTAAGGCATTGGACTACATTTCGGAAGGTCCCAGGTTCAAGTTGTTCCTGTTGGGCCCTTGAACGAGGCCCTTAACCCTCAATTGCTCACATGTACTGTATAATGAAAATACAAATGCATAAATGTAGAAAGTAAATGTTAATAATGGGTAGGAATCAGCTATGATTAAATTAGTGAAGAAATTTCATTTGTAAATAACGATGCAATTTTTTTCCCCCCTGAAATTCAATATTGTGGCTATTTTGTTTGGATTCTTGACATAAAATTCCAGTCAAAGATTTATATATTGCAAAATATAAAAAGGTTCAAAGGGGAGGGGGTGAAAACTTATGCAAGGCACTGTATTTCAAGAGCTACTTTAGCACCCGGCATTGTCACACCATGACTATACCCGGACAGTAAGAGTAAATTTGAAAAACGCTTGCACATGATGCACGCATTTTATTTTCAGGAACTTCGCCAAGTAGCAAATTCAAAGTCTTTTTTCCTTTTTCTTTTAGCGTTACTTTTTGCAGGGACTCTTTTAAAGCACGACGGATTTTTCCACACTTAGTGTTCGCTTAGTTGTTGTCAGCAGGTTGTCTCAGTTATTTACTTGAATCACGATTTGTCACTGAAAAGCAGAGTCATCCTTAGCACAGATAACACGCTCCCTCCTCGCCATCTATTCTTCCTTGCCAACTTGCTTTTACACAAAAAGCAGTGCCTACCTTTCATGTGTCACTCTTTTCTTTTTCCTCGTTTTATCATTTCCACGATTTCGCCCTCTCTTTTTTCTATTTTCTCACTCTGCGATGCTTTCAAAGGTACAGAGAACAGAGATGTTCGTCACAAACACAAGATAGTCCTTTTATTTAAAAAAAAAAAAAACTAAAAATTATATTAATAATAAAAATACATGAGCTTTTTTAAATTCATAGGATGGTCCAGCTGCTGAACAGTGAACATTTTACATTGTATGGCTGCACAAATACAAACCTCCTGGAGTACGAAATGGAATTAACCTTGGAAGGGATGTTTGTTTACACACTATGCAGAGATAAAAAAAAAAAAAAAGAAAAGAAAAATGGCGAGGGTGCCATAATGAACCATGGAGTGTTTCAGTTCCAGATCAGGGCTGGGTTTGCGAGTCGGTGCCAGCTGTCGCAGCTCTCACGGGACTCCGCGGGTGAGGGAGAATGAGAGGATGGAATGGGAGAAGCTCGTTAGCCGAAGTCTCCTCCGTGCCTCAAGCTGCTTGGTCGCACTTGGCTGTGTCACCTTTATGCCCAAACGAGTGCGCTACAGCTATGCATCACATCCATCACAATACCTGGGCATTGTTATTTTAGCCTGTACAGCATACACAAGATTCAGCGACATGTCAAAATCAGGAATTCAGAAAGTCGCAAAAGTGTTCAGTCATATACAGTATTAGCATTTTCAAGTCGGGGGAGTCCAACTCGTTATTCAGGAAACAGGAAGGTCTGTGCTATAGTGTGATGCCAGTCTTGTGACTTTAATTGAAAAGACACTTGAGGACCTCTTTCGGGCTGTCCCTGTCAAGGGGTCACCACACTTGATCCTCCAAGGGGTCCTTGGATCCTTGGCACAGGTCCCAAAAGCATACAAACTGATAATGTCATGTCTTTAAGGGAAAATTTGAGTTGTTTATTCAAATGGTTTAACTTTTCAATTCATCTCCTTAATAAAATTGTAAAGTGTTTGGTAAAAATAAAATGAATTATTTTAACTGGTAATACATTTGTACTGGTTAACTACAGTAATCTTCAAAGATGAATTTGAGTTTAAGATAAATTCAGGACTTTTAACGGATTATCTAAAGTGATGATTAATTTCAAGTAGTTTATGTAGATTAAATTTTCAGACTGCATTATTCAACTAGGGTGAATACATTTGACCTACCGTGTAACAAATTAAACATTTCAGTATGTTTGGTTTATCTAGAGACAAATTTTAGTGATTTTTCTCCTTGCAAAGAAAATATTTCAAGAAGTTAATCTACTTTGTAAAGACAACTGTCTTTGACTGTTTCTTCAAGCCAGTAAGCCGGAGGTTTAGAGAGAGCTGATTGGCCGAGCTCTCTCAGAGGGGAGGGATGAGAGGTACTTGGTGCTTCCACATTAATCACGGCTCTACAGCCAATCAGGGGCGTCTGTGAGCTCACGCAAACGGAAGGAGCGGATAGCGCTATGTTATTAAATGTCAATAATTTCTAATTGAAATCCTAATACCTGAAAATCGGTTTGGGTGGTTTGGTTAACTGGACGGGATATATTTAAATTATTTATGTACTTGGTATATATTGGCTAAATTTGTAATTTGTAATTTGTAGTTGCTGTAGTTGTATTGTATCTATCTGCCAAAGATACATTTTATTTAGACACTGAACAAAAAGTTACATTTAAAAGTTAAAAGTTGTTTACATAACCAATAATAATACGTTTAATGTGTCTTAAGGATAACTTTTAGTTATTAGCTAATCGTTCTCTATACATTTGAGTTGTTCAATCTATTGTAATTAGTAAGGATGCATTTTAGTTGTTTATAATGATAAATATGTGTTGCTTGTCTATCTGGCAAAGATTGATTTCATTTGAATTTCTAACAGAAAAGGAAAAGAAAATGGGTTGCCTAAATAAAGTGATTAATTTAAGGTGTTTATACAACTTTGTCAATAAAGTTATCAGCTAACCAGTACAATAAGTGTATATTTTAGTGGTGACGGTAAATGTTGTTTATCTTTATTAAGAGTTGTTTATCTTTATCTACCTGATAAAGATAAATTTTAGTTGGTCATCTAACTAGTAGATACTGTAAATTTGTGTTGTTTAACTATTTGTTACTTATACAGTACTAATATATACGTATATTCATAAACCTGTATATTTTTATCTGCTTTTCCTGAACATGTCCTATAAACACATAGCTGTCTTGCCGTCATTCAGTTTTTCTCTTTTTCAATCCCATATCTCTCACCTTGTGTCATTTCATTACAAATTCTCTTATTCTTACATCCTCACTTTTATTCTTCTTATTTCAGTATTCTTGTTTCGTTTTCCCCTCTCTATCTTCGTCTCGATTTTTGTCTTTGTTCTCACTGATTAAATGTCACTTATTTATGATGTCCAAAATTCCTATTTATATCAGATCTTGCTAGTCTGTAGTTAAGTGTGTTTCTTTAGCTGGAGGTTAAGATTAGGACTGTTTAAGTGTTGGACAACCCAAAAGGTACTGTAAAGACAGGCTGGAATAATACTTGTTTTGGATAGCTGCTTCTTGCTTTTTGGAAAGGACAGACTGAATACAAATTGCAAAAAGTGTAATGTTATTTTCATATCAAACAATAAGGATTTAATCCACCACTCCAAATATAAAACCTATACACGTTGCACCATCGTGTGCCCTGGGGAAATCCTTTACAGTACTGTACATCAACTCCTTTTTGAAAATCTCCCTTATCACAGTCGATGGTCTCCCACTGAGTGGTTTGCCTTCAACGCCTTCTTTAAACCTCTCCGTCCATCTGTGCACATTTCTCTCATCAATGGTGTCCTTTCCATAAACATTCTGTAGCATAGCAGGAGACCATCAATTTCGACAAAGGAGATTTTCATTGTAAAGGATTTCCCCATGGTACAGTATGGCACAACATGGTACCACTCAACATAGTCTGCAACACAAGTGGAGCATTTGCAGCATCACTGAACCCAACTTTCAAAGAGGCTTTTTTTTTTTTGTTGGGTTCAGTGATGCCGCGAATGCATCGCTTGTGATGGAGACCATATTGAAGTTTGGAAATTTCTTTGTTTTTGTTTAGTGATTTATTTTCTACATTCTACAGCAATACTGGGGATTTCAAAACCTATTAAGCATTAACCATGATGAAACTGTCTCTCATGAAGACCTTCCCTGGAAAGCAAGACGTAAACATACCTCTGTTCATGAGAAGTTCATTTAGAGTCACCAGCTTCAGAAATTACCGATTAACATACAGCCCCTCAGATTAGAGCTTTATGAAGCTTTACAGTAGCAGATATCAATATATCATCTCAATATCAACTGTTCAAAGGAGATTATTCCATGTTTTGGACAGACGACTTCAGCATTGCTTTAAAGTGTAGAAAATTTTTTAATCAGAAACGACGATGGAGTGAGAAGGTGTGTCCAAACTTTTGAGCAGTAGTGTATTATGCAATAAGTTTGATCCTGAGATTAGGTGAGTGTGTTGTCCATGTGATCCTGAGCAGAATTACCATTTATAATCAAAGACTATTTTATACATCAGAGCTCTTGCATGAAAATGCATCCCAGGCAGATCACTCAAGCAAGCTGGCTAGAAATAACTTGTGTATAAATATGTGTTAAGTATGACATCTGTAAAGACAGCACTTAGTGTTAAAAGGATAAATAATAAATTACAGTGCAATAATAAAAAAAAAAACACTTTAGACTTAAAATAAGACCAAAAAAATTAGATGCATTTAAAAAGAGCAACAAATATCCAGTTCAGAATGAGAAAATGAAAAGGGCTGATGATGAGTTGATAACAAAAATGATGATTAAGTTTTACTCTGCTATCACAAGCTGTTCAACACATGTTCTTCAAAACTCAATGAGCTGTGATTGATCATTATTTGTCTCTGTATCTAAAATTGGTGCCAAACTAAAGACATAGTCCTCATAAACTGGGCAGAGGTAGAAATTTTAAATGCGTACAGTATGCATGTGCATTTCGATACTTTCTACAGCTGTGGTGTCACTGTGTAATCACTTTTTTTTTAAAGTTAGAAAGAAGCCTTCAAAGTAATTGAGAAACCCAGCACATCCCTTAATGTACAGATCGGCTAATTAAAAGTGAGTTGCTTTCAGAAAGTTTGCCGTTTGTCTCATCGATTTGTGCCTAAGACAGATGGGCGAGATGGAGCCTCCTAATCAGCGAGACGCAGGAGTGTGTTTTAGTCCGCTGGGTGCCGAGGGAAACAGGAGAGAATTGGCATGAAATGAGCTGATGCATGGCGGAAGGTGTCTCGGTGCATAAAGTGGAAAACAAGACCACGTTTGCGTTCACTTTTTTTTTTTTTTTTTTTTTTTTGAGGGTTTTGTGTGTTTGTACTGTACGTACGTGTAGGCGTGCGGGTAGGCACTTGTTTGTGAGTCACCGTATATTTATGGCATATTCTGTATATTTGAAAGTTTCTTGCTTGTACAGTACTGTGTGATTTATCAGGATTTTAAATAAAATAAATAAATAAAAAACAGCTAGCATAAATCTAACTTATTGGATTGTCAGCCTCGTTGTATTAAATGCTGTATTAAATTCCAAAATGGTAATCACTTTTGCAAAATATGCGCATAACTACAAAAGTAACAAACAATGTTTTTCATGAAGAAATATTAAATATATGCTTTATTTCTTATCATAACAATCATAATAATGTTTCTTATGCCACAGCAGATTTATTAATTCATTTTTAAATGGATTAATCAGTTATAATAGATGTTTATTTATTTATAGTAATATTACATTTAATGTTGTAGACCATCAACAAAACAAATTAGTTCTTGTTATCACTTATGCTATAACATTAGTGCATTTTAATTTCTTAAAAGTAATACTTTTAAAAAGCTACTTCAATGTTTCTGAAAACAAATATATTAACTTATATACAGTATAAACCAAAAATATATAGCTTACATAGAGTAGCGATTAATTGTAATTTACCAGGAATAAGGATTGCACATAAAAAAAAAATATATATAAAAAACATTTAAAAGATTTGGTTAGTGCATAATAACATATGAACAGCTTTATACTACAAGACACAACAAACTTTATTAAATATTATTGGACTTTCAGTCATTCTGGCAAAATTAAAGTTTTTTCAAAAAAAGTTTTTTTTTTATCAGTATTTATATTACTTTTATAATTATTAGCACTGGATTTGCTGCATTTGGGAGCCATTATGTATTTTCTGTTAATATATATACTTAAGGAGGAAAATTTAAAAAGTGAGGTAATGTTACAAGATTTTAGAGATGCAAAATCACTTTGTGTACATTAGAGACATTAGAGACACCCGTTGTGTGTTGATTTGTTACATCTACTGTAGTTATGTCCACTATTCTCGTTACGTCCCCATTCTCCAATCAAGATTTCTGAACTTTATTATAAACTTAGTGACCACAGAGGCATATGTGGGCGGATGATGCCTGAACAGATGTTATGCAATGCATGCTTGTACTGTGATACTGTAAGATGCTGTTGTCAACTATTAAAGCGGTATCTAAAGTAGTACAACAGAAGGTTGAAGATGCAGTGTGAACTAAAGCTTTTTGTATTGTTTTTAAGGTATTATTCTTTTCAACAAAGTTGCATATTTTCCACAAACCCAACTTCAGACTGATTTAGCACTTGTGACAAAACTGTGGGGTGGATTTATAGCGTTTTGTGAAATCGGACAAAATTCACACTGATATAGCCAAAGCAGGTTTGACATCATATTTATGTGGTTTTTACCTTCATTTTCTCTAAGTAGCTTAGTCTGCTTGGTCATAGTGATACCTGCCATACTCTTCACAATCCCATGGTTTCATTATAAATTAGGCACAATAACTTGGTGAAAAGGTGAATGAATTCATAATTTTAGTCCTTTCTGTAAAATTGGTGGTTTTCATTGTTGGCTTTCCATCTCTTAATACTGAACAATTTTAATCACCTCTTTTTTTTTTTATGATATTAGCCTACTATTAGAGATTAGCTAAGCATATTTTGACCAACAAAACATGTTAGTCAAACAGCCTGACTTTGGTTATGTTTTTTGTCATTGAAAAACTCCATACTTTCATAGGCTTTGTGATTGGAGGATCATGAAAGTCAAGAACTCAAAGTTTTGCATGGATTGCAAAAACAAGACTAGATTTTGTAATACAAAATATTCAGATCCAGGCCCAAACTAGAGCCCGGCTATTGAGTATCACTTCTACAGGAATCATTTGTATGATTTGGGATTGGATCAACAATAACCTCAAATAAATAGGCTCTATTATCTATATTTTTATTCTGACGCAAAGAAACTCAAGACAAAATATAATATGCATGTATTTTTTCATTACTTATTCCATTATTGTCTTACTCTCTCAAGGGTGTCCTCAAGCCATTTGTCTGGCTGCTGTTGACTGCAAAATGGTGTCTCTGTATTGTATATCAGCATCGTTCTCGCCTCCATGCCTGATGTCTGCGCAGAGGGGGGATTGGATTGAGCTATGGATGATCAGAATGTCATTAACCCTAATTATGGTTAAATTCATGAACAGATGCATAGGAGTGTAAAGAGAAAAGTGTGAAGAGAGAGAAAAAAAGATGGATTGGTAGATACAGTACTAGGGGTGGATGATATCGGAAAAAAGAAACTACCACCAAGACCATTGTCAACACTACCATGCCCACTCTCAAAACCATCACACCATTAACTTTTACCTCCACTACTACACAGCATTAAAACTGGATCACCACTTTTACCACAACCACTAACAAGTGCCTTATCACATCTACCAGCATCAATGCCATTTGCATTTAGGCATTTGGCAGGCGCCCTTATCCAGAGCGACTTACATTTTAATCTCATTATACATCTGAGCAGTTGAGGGTTAAGCGCCTTGCTCAAGAGCCCAACAGGGACAACTTGGTGGTCATGGGATTGGAACCTGGGACCTTCCGAACCGTAGTCCAATGCTGAGCTACCCCTGACTACCGTTAATACCGCTGCTATAATCACCAACCAATTACTTTCTCCACCACTATCAACATGACAACCACTACTACTCCGCCAATGCCACAATTACTACTTCCACTAGCAAAACTACCACTAGCAAAACTTCCACCCTTACCATGACTGCTACCACTACTATCATTGCTATCACTACTACCACAATCACTATTATCTTCACAATTAAGATTAAATTACCACTACCATCACTACTACTGTTATCCCCGAGTGAATGCTTGTCAAACCTTCACACTGTTGTACATACAGTATCATCGTGTTCCATATACCAAAACACTGAATAATATAAGCAAGCTTCATCTCTCTTTCCCTCATGAAAGATAAAATTAGGTCACAGTAAATCTGCAAGCTAAACTCTTAATCACAAACAACACAGTTGCTGTAAAGCTTCTCGAAGTTTCTACGCAATTTAAAGTTTATTTTCTATTGCTTTATCTGGCTAAAGTCTAGGGCTTAAGTCTTATTTGCCAGTCGTGCCTATCCCCTTAGAAGCTCAAGACCGTAAACAGTATAGAATAAATGACTCGGGTTTTTAAGGCGCAGGAGTCCGTGATTGTTTCCTGTATGACTTTATCAGTCTCTCACATAATTGTGGAGAAATTTTGGATCGTTTTTTTCTTTACAACAATGCCTAAATTTGTTGTGGTTTTGGGGCATGGATTTGTTAGATTTGTTGATAGATTTGTTGGACCTAAATTTGTTGGCTTTTGCACATCTCTCTTAAGATCCCACCCTCATTTCAGTTGGGTTGAGGTTAACCCTTTGACTAAGCCATTCCAAAACCTTGATTCTTTTACTTTTTAGCCATTCCGATGTAGATTTACTGGTGTGCTTTTGTCCTGCTGCATAACCGAATTTCGACAAAACTTTAGCTGTTAGACAAATGGCCTCACATTTGCCTCTAGTATACTCTGGTATGCAGAGGAGTTCATGGTCAACTCAGTGTCTGCAAGGTGCCCAGTTCCTGTGGCTGCAAAAACAAGACCACATCATCATGTCTCCACTGCCTTGCTTGACAGTGAGTGTAAGGTGTTTCTGCTGAAATGCTGTTTGGTTTTTGCCAAACATGGTGCTGAGCATTAAAGCCAGACATCTTCACTTTGGTCTCATCTGTCTATGGACAGTGTTTCAGAAGCCTTATAGTTTGTTCAGGTGTAGTTTTTTGAGCCTCAGTCATGTTTCCATTTTTATTTTAGACAGAAGATGCTTTTTCCAGGCAGACCTTCCAAGCAAACCATACTTGTTCAGTCTTCTTCGAATTGTGCTGTCTTGTACTTGCATTTAACATTGAACATGCTCATTGTAGGGTCTGAGATGTGGCTTTTTTTTTTTTTTTTGTACTTCTCCAAGTTTTGCATGGTCTGACGTTGGGGTGAATGTGTTTGGACGTTCACTCACGGGACGATTGCCACCTGTCTTGAATGCGTTTTGCTTCTGTGAATAATCTTTGTCACTGTAGAATGTTGATCTCTAAATTGTTTGAAAATGGTTTGTAACCCTTTCCAGATTAATGTGCAGCAACAATCACTTCACTTAGACCATTGCTTATGTGTTTCCCTCTTGGCACACACCTGAATGCTCCAGACCGGCAAACTGCCAAAACTTTTATAGAGGTCTGCACACCTGGTGATGGTCAATTAATCAAGGACTCAAGGGCTCATAGCAGTACCTGCCTGCAACTTACCCTCTTAAATCCTGTGGAAACCGTCAGTGGTATATAGTATTGCCTACATGTTTCTTTTTTTTTCTACTTTGTGTCTTCATTAAATAAGTGATAGCATGGTGAAAGAAGTTCTGTGTTGGTGTTCGTCTGAGGTCGCCGAATACTAATAGTAGCCATTTTTCCCCACAAAATAAAAACAAGGAATTAAATAGGAATTAAATATTGAAACATAATCAGTAGACCAGTAGTTATCATGGCAGAGCTCATCTATTGAATATTGCTAATTCCCAGAATATCCATGACTGACAGTGCAGTTTATTTCAATAAAACAAAGTTGCAAATCTCAGGTAGTCACAGAAATTTCACAGAAATACACAAAAAGAGCTCAAAGCATGAAATTTAACATTACGTTTAACATCAAAGTCATGCAACAAAGCAAAATATTAACTAGTTACAAAAGAAAACAGGCTTTTCTGTGTTTTCTGGTTCTAATGTTAAATTACATGGAGGGATGGTGAGGAGTAAAAAGGACAAGGACATAAGTAAGACCAGGACATAATTAGACCTTTGTGTGTGAAATAGGCCAAGGAGATAAATACAGACTCAGTGGTTACAGAAAAAATACAAAAGAACAAATACACAAAGTCTTGTTTATACAAAGAGAGAAAAGGCTGTGTTTATGTTAAGAACGGGCAATTTATTGAAATAAATTTGGACTCAGAAAAAAGGTAGGATTAGTGGTTCATGCATTGGGATAGAAATAGGCATAGAACGTGTGTGTGTGTGTGTGTGTTTGGGTGTGTGTGTGTGGGTGTGTGTGTGTGTGTGCAGGTAGAAACCAGAACATTACGTTCCTTTCCCAGCTCTTTGAAAAATGAGTAGGCAATGAGGTGTAGAAAGAAGCGTGTAGGGTGTGTGAGAGAACAGGGTTATCTTTCTAGTTCACGCTTGTATGTGTTGAGTGTATGGGCTTCATAAACTAGTCAACTAATATATTCGCTCGGTCCCGCTGTGGAAGCAGTGGAATAAACAGTGAGGCAGATGGTAAAGAAACGGATGAAGGCGGTAAAGAAAGTGCGGAAAAATTTACTTCCCCAGATGAAGCCAGTTTTTCACTTTAAGTTAGAAGCCTTTTTTTTTTTTTTTGCTTTAATTAAATAATTAATTTATTTATTTACTTATTAATTTTCTTCGAAAGGTAGGTACAGGTGCTTGCGAGACAGGTGCTTGCATCTGTAAACCCAGTCCTAGTTTAGCAAAAGAACTAATCTAACATCAAGAGATCGGCAAAGAGATTCAACAGACCTCAAGTAAAAGTAAAAGTCCTTCTTTTACTAGTGTACTTGAGTAAAAGTACAGAAGTAGCCATCTTAAAATGTACTTAAATATCAAAATTACAGAACTTGTGTTAGCTCATACTAGCCTAATCTATTAAGTAAAGTAAGAAAAAAGAAATCAGGTAAAAGTACATTTTATTGTACATTCACGTGGAGTTAAAGTAAAAAAAAAAAAAAAAATTCTAATAAAACTACAGGTAAACTACTGTACATATACATGAAACATGTACTTAAATCCAGTAATGAAGAACAGTAGCCCAGTTCCCTCCCACCTCTCTGTCTGACAAAAGCCGGGCTGAAGTTTTGTGGAAAACTATCTGGAACCCTGCCAGATTTACATCAATCTACATTCAAAAAAGGCAGCTGATTGAGATATAAAGAGTGTTAATGGCGCCACCATGAACTATCATGAGCTTTCATGTTAAGCAGCCTCCAGTGCAAAATCTTCAGTTACGCCACATCTGCCACGGGTTCCAGATGACTGCATTTAGGAATGTCCTTTAAATATTAAAATCCAGATTTATTATTTTCCACACTTACTGTCTTTGGGCTTTTTTTCTCTTCCGTGGTTAAAGCAGAGAATTTAATTTGGACTCTTTGTGTTTCTGTTAATTAAAGTGCAGGTTGACTGCATTTTTATAAGAAGCTAAAAAAAAAATGGTGATGTCGTCTTTTATTTTAGTCTTTTTTAATGTGTCTAGTCGATTATGTGTGTGTGAATAACTGGTTAAATAGTAAAATACAGTATGGTCATGCAACTCCTCGTTCTTACGCCCTTCTTCTAGCACACTGCATGCAGATATAGGATTTTTAAGGTTAAAGAGACCATTCAATTGCTAGGTTTTGTTCTTGTACAAAGGCATCTGACTCTCTCTGACTTTTTTTTCCTTTTTGTATAAGAGTACACGTACAAGTGAATGAACCAGAGGAGTTTAAAGATGAAAGCAAATAGACTGCAATGGCTTTGGGGAGTTGACATTTGATTTGGGCTAAGCAGCACAGCACTAATTAGTGTGTATGTTTGTTCCTTTATCAACACAAGCCTGTGGTCGTCCATCATAATGAAATGTTGTTGAGAACTGGCTTGATTTCACCCTTATTCATAATGGATGACAGATCGGTATGCATTGCATTATGCATAGATGCTGTTACACTGGAATACACTAGTAACTGCAGAAAGAGAGAGAGAGAGAGAGAGCGATAGAAAAAAAGAGAGAGAGAGAAAGAGTGGATACTAATTAATGGGATCATAACACTTTTTTTCTTAATCCAAATACAAATCATTTATATGCAAATATCTAAATATTTTGCTAGGGATTTATATTACACAATCATCAATGATGTAACATAATATGAAAAGATACATTTATGAATATAAGAATTTAAGAAATAAAAACAAAGACATACTGACATGAATAGGAAGCAGACTGTTTCTGTTAAGCGTACTACTATGTTTATATTTTGGGAAATAAAACCAACTAAATCTATTAAAATGTTGCTGGAAGGTACAAGCAAACTACCAAATATACTTAAATATAGTTTTTCATTGCAGATTTAATGTTTACAATGTTGTTAATCCTGGAAGAAATTGTACTATGGTATGCACCATTGTAAACTAATGTACATACCATAATATTTTTATGGTCCTTCAGACATTAGCATGGTACTGTATGCACCATATGACTTCATACAGTACCAGAAGAGGTACATTTAGGCATTTGGCAGACGCCCTTATCCGGAGTGACTTACATTTGTATCTCATTATACATCTGAGCAGTTAAGGGTTAAGGGCCTTGCTCAAGGGCCCAACAGGGACAACTTGGTAGTCATGAGATTTGAACCTGAGAAATTTCGAACCTTAACCATTGAGCTCTCCCAGACCCTATGGACTATGGCACTTCACTGGGTACCATGGTAGTACTATGGTACAGTATGACCTACATAGTGAATACAGTACCATGGTACTTATAGTGTTCCACAGTGACTACCAAAATTCAGCAGCTATCCAATATGGTATGTTTGTTCAAACTTTAACATAGTATATATGTTAGTACATAGGCATGGTATAGTACAGGCAGTGCCATACTTTGTAATGTTCAGAGTTTCAACATACACTATGATATTTAATTAATGTTACATGGATACAATGGTATAATATTAT
>JAQMYG010000013.1:12845626-12860902 GCA_030014215.1 Clariallabes teugelsi
GATAGGGTTAGATGGAGGCAGATGATTCGCTGTGGCGACCCCTGAAAGGGAACAGCCGAAAGACAAAGAAGAAGAAAGAAGACTTCAAAAGTATGAACACACTGGCGAGCTCAGCAACACCAAAAGACCTTGAAGAAAAAACTAAAGTGGATGATTGACACATTCTTTCTTTTGTGAAGAAACCCCTTTTAAAATATGTAGCCAAATCAAAAACTCTCTGGAGTAGGTAGGCTTATCATTGTCAAAGGCTACAATCAAGAGACACCTTCGCGAATGTAAATACAGAAGGTTTACTGGAAGATGGCAAATACTGATAACACAAAAGAACAGAAAAAAGCCAGCCCAGATAAACATGAAAATATAAGCTCCATTCGCACCTGGGACTACCACGAACACATAAGTAATAGAAACATTTGAAACAGATTTGCATAACATTTCTGTCTGAAAACATTTTCCTTCTAGTGAAAATAATGGATGAAAGCCAATCAAACATGGTCACTAGAGACACATTCAAAATGCCAGGTGAAAAGAGCTATACTATATATTTTGCCTGTTCACTAGTTACTGGATTAATCAATATAGAGGTTAATTCAAAGAAGCCCATCCTCACTTGGGTAAATGATTTGTAAATGATTCTCAAAGTATTACAAGAGAGCGAGAAGTATTGGGTATATTCTGTATTAGCATTAAGATGATTGTATGATATTCATTCGGGATCACAACAGCAGTTCTCTTAGGTACAAATCTACACTATCCAGACGAGATCATCCACCAAAACCAGGGTGAGAATTTTGACAGCAGAAGGTGAGTCACAAGTCAAGAAAACACCTAGCAATGGGATGAATCAGACAAGTCCAGAAGGGTGAGAGGAGCCAAAGCAGTTGAAGTGTGTCAGGACATGGCACCAGCTATAATCCAACTCTTTAATAGGCCCTTGTGCAATTTGAGACATATCTTTTGAGCTGCTCTTTCTCACCACAGGAGCATGTACTCTTTCTATTCCTATATACCCTTACACCCATACGTAGTTACTGCAATTGGCTCGGATGTTCATTATTTTTAGCCCTTTCTCACTTTCCAGGCACATTCCAACCAGCATCTAAGAGAGACCGACAGTGAGATAGAGGGACCATCTGTGGGTGAGTCAGAAAGCGAGAAACAAAGTACACTGTGCAGAGACATTGTCAGGAAGAATCTGGCTTTGATAACTTCATGCATGGCAGGTGTGGAGGACGTGCTGGGGCAGATTACTGGGTCACTCTGCATGACTTCAAGCCTCACTCTCTTCCTATTTGTTTCTCTATAATTGCATAGTGAAAACTGCAGGAAGACCTTTAGCGTCCTGGAGAAAGGAGGTGAAAAGGAATAAAGACCTCCAAAGAGATTTCTAGCGTTTCTCAGTGGGTTTTATTGGCCATCTTCTCCTCATAAATGATGAATTTCATTCCCTTTTTTTTTTTTTTTTTTTAAACAAAACCCTTTGTACAATAGTACATCACATTACAGAAATGTGAACGAGTAGCACTGTGTAGGAAAACCTTCCTGGTTACGATCATGGTTCCAACCTTGAGAGGAACTCATTAGAAGAAAACCGAGCCAGCTGATGGAGTCAGAGCCATTAGTAATCTGATTAAGATTGAACGTTGGATGGAATTACAATATAGGGATGACGGTTTCTACATCTTGATGTCTTGAGCTCTTCCTCTCTAAGGTTGTTTTCACACTTGTGGGTTTTTTCCAGCTCTGCACATTTGGTGGAATGTGAAACCTCCAGATTGGTCCAGAGATCTCCATCATTTTAAGGAACCTCAGTAGTCCAACTAGGGACTGTGGCAGCCAGTGGAGACCACTGTATTTATTCCCATTTTTATGACCGTGGTAGGACCTCCAGTCAACATTCAAATGTGCATTCACACACTACGGGCAATTTGGGTAAACCATTTAACATGTGGACTGTGGGAGGAAACCAGAGTTCCTGGACCAAACCCACCAAGCACAGGAAGAACATGCAAACTCCATGCACACAGACCTCCCAAGGCAGAACTTGAACCTAACCACTTTACAGTAACCACTAAGCCACTGTAGTACAAAATGTAGTGCGATGTGCATCAGCAGACTAAGCATTCCGTCCCTCACTCATTATCCATATTGCTTATCCTGTACAGGACCATAGAGGACTGCAACATATCCCAGAGTACATGGGGCACAAGGCTGGGTATTTGGTGGAAAGGGAGTCAAAGACCTTTTTGAACTGTTTGAGGAAACTAGAGCACTCAGAGAAAACCAAGCATGGGAGAACATGCAAACTCTACGCATAGAGACCTGAAGGTGGGAACCAAACCAAAGTGCTCACCAAAGCCACAGTGCTCACCACGTTGCCAATGCCCTACCAAAAATCCATTCTAAGAGCTTATATTGGTTCCACTTCTTTAAGGATCATAACTCATCCAGAAGGACAGAGTCAACTTATTTGAAGGTGGCACCAGCAGCCAGTCAGTAGTGATAGCGTGTAATAGTGTAATATTTCTCAGTTTTAGTGTGTTGAGTCAGATGGCATTTGGAAATCGGGTAAGAGTCTCAAATAACAGTATGATCCAAACACACTGGAAAAAAAAGAAAAAAAGACGGCAACATGTCCTGAACTGAAATTAACAGCAATCCCTTCTAAATTAAAGAGATCACTCCTTTCTGTTTATAAGTCATACAGTTTGTTCCACGCACATGCAAACACAAGTCAGGCCAGAAGGGTCCTTGATCCTGCATGCCGGAGTGTGCAATGCTGCTATCTGCATTGTACAGGTGACATAATGTACCTTTTGTCTTCTTTGCCATCATTTATACACACACACACACACACACACACACACACACACACACATGCACACACAGTTAGAGAGAATGAAAATGGAGGAAGAGAGAAAAGAAGAGAGCCACCGAAGCAGTGGCGGGGAAAGCCTAATGGCTCCTGGCATCTGTGAAAACATTTTTAATCTGTTCAAAGCCAGAGGAGAATGGAAAGAAGGCAAAAATCCAGGCCAGGAAGGCTGCAGGAGAAATGAGATAGAGGAACAAAAATGGAGATGCTCTGTTGCTTTTTGTTCTTCTTGCTGCTTCACCTTCCAAAATGTGGTTATAAATAAGTCCAAAATCTCCCATGGGTGTTTCTTTGGGCTGAGATCCTGTGAGAACGAAGACCATGGCACATGATTTACTTCAACTTCAATCTCTTTAAAGCTTTCAGTGATCCGGACGTACAGTATATGGAGACAGGGTTATCTAGACAGAGAGAATAGAAATGTATTTGTTTGCACTGACTAATCCATCTAAGAAGAAAAGTAGGCATGTTGGTACGGTTCTTGACTACGATGAGAAAGGGCCGGGTTCGATTCCGAGACAATGGCCAAAAACCCAGCCACTGGATGCAGTGCCAGATAAAATGGGAGGGTTGCGTCAGCAAGGGTATCCAGTGTAAAACCTGTACCAAGTTGTTGTGCGGATCAGTTGGTCCGCTGTGGCAACCCCTCAATGGGAGCAGCTGAAAGACCAACAACAACAAGAAAAGTAGGCATTAATTAATGCTCAAGCACTATGACATATTGTAAGCCTTATGAGGTCATAGTGTGCGAAGCCTCTATTGTTTTTCTATGGATTCTTTTTTATTATTATTATTATTATCAATAATAATAAGAAAATAAACTATACCAGGGTTCTGTGTGGTTCAAACCTTGAGTGTTATGATCTTAAGACATTGAGGATGCAAAATTGCAAAGGGATTTTTAATATCTTAAACTTTTATATGGCAAAAACTGGCTAATAACTTTGTTAATTATATATAATTATATATTATGTCAAAATGGTATTGGTATTGCCCCTTTTAATGCATGTGCCCACTGGGCCAACTGTCTTTCTGATGTGCCCAGGTGGCGATGGGGTTGGTGCTTGGACACGGGCATCTTTGCCTCGCAACTATTTATTGATTTAAAATTCCTTTTTACAACAGCAGTAATAATCCACTAATGCTTTTGAAGCATTGGACAGAGAGGACAAGAGGGTTTATCCGTAGGCCAACATGAATCTCATGTCTATTCATAGGAAATAAAACACAATAAGGAAAACAATCAATGTTTGTGATGCTGTAAAGCTATCACCAGTAATGCAATAATGCCTATCCTCTGTAAGCATATAAATATTTGTCTTAAAACTATTGTGTTATATATATATATATGTTTGTATGTGTGTGTGTGTGTGTGTGTGTGTGTGTGTGTGTGTGTGTGTGTGTGTGTGTGTTTAGCCTCCCCTTCTGGTGATTCATCAGTTATTTACTGCTGTTTTTGCTGGCACTGGGGCTTAAACCAGCCATTATGAGGCAGGCAGCAAATGGAGCATTCAATACACACACACACACACACATACACACATGCAGCACGCCAAAAACGTAGAGAGATGCGGAAGAGAGTGCGGGAGAGAGTCTGCGAGAGAGCAAGTCCGAAAGGATGGACACCCTTGAGCAGATACCGTACTGTAGACGGTTGACAATGAGATGTTAAATGGACTTTGCATTTGCATTTCAATTTTGCCAGCCATTGTAATGTTAATTACGTATTTTCAAATTATGAATGCTCGTAAGGTAAGCGCACTTGCAAATATTCGTGATTGAATTATGTTTTTCCGATAAATATTTGAATTGGAATAACATCCGGTGACGCCATAGCGCTCGACCAATTAGCTGCTTTATATGCTTTAAACCAATCAGCTCTCAGTCTATTTTGTTGCCTTTTTCTTTCTTTTCCTGAATTACTCACATATTTTCTCGATCCATCATTTCTCTCTTTCTTGCATTTCTTACAGAGCATATTACTCTCCTGTATTCTCCTTTCTCCTAATGTCCTTCATTTCCTTTTTCTTATTCGGTTTTATTTCCTTTATGAACTCCAAATCTAGTTACACATGCTTTGTTAAAGGGGACCTTTATTTATTCATCTTCTATACCGGTTATCCTGTACTGGATCGCAGGGGGCAGGGGGCAGGGCACACTATGGGCAATTTGGGAACACCAGTGAACCTAATTTGCAAGTCTTTGGACTGCGGGAGGAAACTCCACACACACACACACACACACAGCCCCGCGGCAGAAATTGAACCCTCGACCCTGGAGGTGCGAGTACACAGTGCTAATCACTACGCCACCGTACCGCCACTAATGGGACCTATTAAGCCAATTTTTATTTTCCGATGGATTCTCAATATGAGTAGCCAAACCAAAAAACAAACATATTTTTGGCTTAAACAAATCAAATATACTTAAGAAGTTACCCTCCTGGTTCGTTGCTCAGCTCTGCTGTTCTCTAATGGGGTGTGACTTACTGTAGCTGTAGCTCATTTCCATAGACAATAAAGGTGTAAAAAAAAAAATTTTTACTTTTTATGAAGGGTGTTTCAACTGGAACAGTAATAGATTCACTAACCTTTTAACGAAATAGTAAAATATGGGACCTTTAAAAGTAACTTTTGAGCTTTTTCCTTCACTTGATCAACGCACTTACTGTATAGTAGCATATATTCAGCATAAGAGAAATGATTATATAAACCAATCATCCGTAATATTACAACACACCACAACCCTTGTGCCACATGTATAGCTCTGGTCTATGTCTCACAAGATCTCTAAGATGGTGTGTTGTGGTGTCCAGGATATTAGCAATGGCTTCTCTGGGTGCTGTGTGTTCTGGGATGGGGTCCCTGTGGATCAGACTTGTTTGTCTAGCACATCCCATGCGTGCTTAATCGGATTGTGATTTGGAGAGTTTAGACACTGGGTCAGCAACCTTGAACTTTTCCCCTGCTAAGCACCATACACAGCAAGCTGCAGTGCATTTGGTATTCTGGTGCCTTTCTATCAAAGTCAGCGTTGACTTTTTTTAGCAATTTGTGCTAGACTTTTGGTGACCATAGTCCTGTCAACAGTTTACTCATTCACTCTCACTCACTCATTGTCTATACCATTTTATCCTGTATTCAGGGTCGCGTAGGGCCTGGAGTATTTCAGCGGAGATTTAGGGCACAAGGCATGGTACACCCTGGACAGGGTGCCAATTCATCGCAGGGCACACACAATCATTCACACACTACGGACAATTTGGGAACGCCACGTAGCCTAATCTGCAGGTCTTTGGACTGTGGAAGGAAACCGGAGAATCCGGAGGAAACCCACCAAGCACGGGGAGAACATGCAAACTACATGCACACAGAGACGGGAATCAAACCCTGACCCTGGAGGTGCAAGGTGACAGTGCTAACCGCTACAATCATTTTATTTATTGAACTAGCAATGCTATTCATGATTATAAACAGGGGCTATAGGAAACAGCGATTTGTGGGCTGATCAACTTTGTAGCGCTTTTAATAATAATAACTATTATTATTATTATTATTATTATGCTTTAGAACTTCAGGAGAAGTCATCATACCAACACAGAAACGTTGTCAGAAACTGCATAGGCTTGGCTTCCCAATGTTCGCAACAAACCTAGTATGAGTGTGGCAGTTTGAGTGTCAGCCTTATCTCTCGCCGAACAGTGTGAGTGAAATTACACTGTCTGCTCCCGGAGATTGGAATTTCACAAGTATTCGAATGAAACTAACAGCACGTACTGTAGACTCGGGGTGACATTTAAGATGGCTGCTTAGCTTTCGCCAGACTGCCTATGCGCTCTGCAGAAACCCTAAATGTAAGGTTTGCTATAGTTCAATTCAGGTTGGCCTTAATTGATGGTTAGCACTGTGACCTTGCACCTCCAGGGTATGGGTTCAAATCCTGGCCAGGCTCGATTCCCATCTCTGTGTGCATGGACTTTGTATGTTCTCCCCATGCTTGGTGGGTTTCCTCCAGGTACTCCGGTTTCCTCCTACAGTCCAAAGACTAGGCTAACTGGCGTTCCCAAATTGACTGTGTGTGAACAAGCATGTGAATGTGTGTGTATGTAGATTTGTGTGCCCAGGATGTACCCCACCTCGTCCTCTAAGTCTCTTGGGATAAGTTCCAGGCCCTCGCAACCCTGTATACAGGATCAAGCAGCATAAATGGTGAGTGAGGTTGGCATTAGTCGCAAGTAATGCACCAATGTTATGAATATCAGGCAGACGGACACAGGTGCATGTTCAAGTTTTATTAAAAACAATATGAGACAAACAAAAAGGGGCGAGGCTGTTCTCAAAACAATAAACAATGATGGAGCAAGCACGATAGGAAAACATTAAACAAAATGGAGGTCAGACTTAACAGGCCATGCAAACAGCAGAGAGATTCGGGGTCTTTTAAAGGAGTAGGTGTTTACAAACAGTCTCAGTAGACGTCTGGAACAGTAGAGTCTCGAGGTACATGGAAAGTGATTGAGGATCGTGGGAATTGGACTTTGTGGCAGGCATGGACATGACAGCCGTGACATTCACTTGTACTCTTTCGGAGCGGCGCTTATTTTTTTTCCCACGCTCTCTAATGTGTCTCATATGTCTGATAGAAATTTTTTTTTTTTCCATTTTAGAGAGCAGATTTTAACATCAAAACATGGTGCAGTCATAAAGCAAAGGGTATTCCTTCGGAGTTTGTGCTTTTACAGGGTTAGCTTTGGTACAAAGTACGATGCGTGACCGTCTTCAACAACAACGTGCGACACACTAAAATAACACACACACACACACAAAATGAATAATTTTACAAATTGAGTCATTCACATTGCCGATGATTCATTCATTTATGTACTTTACACTACGCACAACCCTCATACTGTCATTTACTCACTGAGCGTAGAGCTCCGTCTCTGTGCCCTCACTATGAGAAAGCAAATATATTGTGCAATTTGCCTGTACTGTCCTTTTTTCTATAAAGATTCACTGTTAATGAATGTACTGTATACAATCAAATAACGCTCGTTAGATAAATTGAGTTTAGTGTACAGTGCATTCAGGAAGTATTCACAGCGCTTCACTTTTTCCACAGTTTGCTATGTTACAGCCTTATTTCAAAATGGATTCAATTCGTTATTTTCTTAAAATTCTACAAACAGTACCCCATAATGACAATGTGAAAGAAGTGTGTTTGAAATCTTTGCAAATCCATTAAAAATTAAAATAGAAAAAAATCCCATGTACATAAGTATTCACAGCCTTTGCCATGACACTCAAAATTGAGCTCAGGTGCATCTGTTTCCACTGATCATCTTTGAGATGTTTCTACAACTAGATTGGTAAATTCAGTTGATTGGAAATTATTTCAAAAGACACACACCTGTCTATATAAGGTTCCCACAGTTAACAGTGCATATCAGAGCACAAACCAAGCCATGAAGTACAAGGAAATGTCTGTAGTCTGGGGAAGGGTACAGAAAGATTTCTGTAGCATTGAAGGTCCAGATGAGCACAGTGGCCTAATCATCATCCATAATTGGAAGAAGTTAGGAACCATCGGGATTCTTCCTAGAGCCAAACTGAATGACTGGGGAAGAAGGGCCTTAGTCAGGGAGGTGACCAAGAACCCGATGAGTAGTCTGATAGAGCTCCAGTGTTTCTCTTTGGAGAGAGAAGGACCTTCCAGAAGAACAACTATTTCTGCAGCACTCCACCAGTGTGGCCTGCATGGTAGATTGGCCAGACAGAAGCCACTCCTCAGTAAAAGGCACATGACAGGCGCCTGGAGTTTGCCAAAAGGCACCTGGAGGACTCTCAGACCATGAGAAACATTTTTTTTTGTTAATGCACTTTTGGCACCAATTACAGCCTCAAGTCTTTGAGTATGATGGTACAAGATGGTTTTTCTTCTGCAAGAAGAAACGCTGGAGCTCTTTCAGAGTGACCATGGGGTTTACGGTCACCTCGCTGACTAAGGCCCATCTTCCCCGATCGCTTATTTGACCAGACGGCCTGCTCTAGAAATAGTCCAGGTGGTTTCAATCTTTTTTCATTTATGGACTGTGTTCATCTGGACCTTAAATGCTGCAGAAATGTTTCTGTAACCTTCCCCAGATCTATGCCTCGATACAATCCTGCCTCGGAGGTCTACAGACAATTCCTTGGACTTCATGGCTTGGTTTGTGCTCTGACATGCACTGTTCACTGTGGAACCTTGTATAGACAGGTGTGTGTCTTTCCAAATCATGACCAATCAACTGAATTGACGACAAGTGGACTCCGATCGAGTTGTAGAAACATCTCAAGAATGATCAGTGGAAAGAGGATGCACCTGTCATGGCAAAGGTTGTGAATACTTAAGCACATGTGAATTATTATTATTTTTTTTTCCTTTATGATATATTTCCGAAGATTTCAAACAAACTTCTTTCACATTGTCCTTATGAGGTATTTTTTGTAGAATTTATAGGAAATTAATAAATTTGATCCATTTTGAAATAAGGCTGTAACATAGCAAAATATGGAAAAAGTGAAGCGCTTTGAACACTTTCCGGGTGTACTGTACAGTTTGTGAAGCGGTGCCAATTACAACACTGTGATTTTAATTCAGTGAGAAACCAAGCCATTGCTTTGCATCTAAACATGCCGAGAAGAGAAAAAAAAGACAGGCTTGTCTCTTGGAAAGATAGCAGTCAGACACTTTGCAGTCGTAAAGTTTTTTTTTTTGTGTGAGTGTGTGTTTTTTAAGCGCACCAACACTATGGATTATATAAAGTTGAGCTATTTGAGAATAGTCTGTCGAGCTGTAGAAACGACCGAAATAGACCTCTGTATACTGCTTCCACACGCATTGTTCCGAAGGTAAACCCACCATCCCCAGCGTCTACCTCAATGTGTTCAGCAGCCGGTGACACAGATGGTGTTTGAACATAAGGATATGATATGACTACAAGAGGAAAAAAATATATTCAAATATCATTTAATTTAGTTTTTGATAGGTATAAGTATAAAAAAAAAACGTCTTTCCTTCTCGTTAATGCTATCCCTGTAGTTTTAGTGCAAAAGTATTCCCAGATACTGTATACGGAGAGAAACAGTGTGTACAGTATGCATTTTATTTTTAGCTATACTACATTAGCACAGGTTTATTCGGGGAGGATGTATAGGTCAGTGTTAAGTAGTCGATGTGACATTTCTAAATTTGTAGACTGTAACCTTTATACATGTACTGGATGTACAGTACAGGAAAAGAAAAACTGACTCTCCCAGCAATCCTTTTTTCTTTTTTCTTTTTTTATTCCCACCCTCCATCTTTTTCAATTTATTTTTTTTCTGTGTGTGTGTGTTTTTCATCTTGGACACCCGAGTCTAAATGAAAACCGAACTAAACTAACCATTGATCTCTCTATTTCTCCCATCATGAGCTCTTGGTCAACATGCTTCTCTACAAAGGTCATCTTTATCGTCTTCTTCGACACCACAGAGTTATCCATCGATCAAGGCAGAAGAGACACTCGTGCTGAAATTTTGTTGTGCTGAATGTGATACGTTTTAGCTTTTCCCAACAACAGAGATGACCTTCAAAAGGAAAATGCTCGTCATTTAATACGGATGAAGGCGATGAGTGTATCTATATCAAATCGATATCCAGGGGCGTGTAATTAGTGCTTTTTTTTTGGCCACATGGAAGGAAAACATTTGTTGTCCTTTCATTATCAACAAGGAGACATGCAAGCTGGTATTTTACCGCAAACCACTATGTACTCTGATTTTGCTTGACTTTTACCTTTCTTGTATCTTTGGTCCTAAAAAAAAAAAAAAAAAAAAAAAAAAACGCGTTGGCCTAACAGTGTGCAATACTTTCTTTATTTTATATTGACTTTTTAAAAGCACTTTCAGAGCATAGATTCAGTCTAGAGCCCTAAAGTGTTCTTTGGCTTATCCATCCTTAAAGAGCCTACTGTACTCAAATCAGAGAAAGGAGGTACGTTAAGTGAAGAGCGCTCAACTACCTCAAGAAGACATAAATAAATAAAAAATACCTTGATTTTTCTTATAGTGTAGATCTCAAAGTATTTGACATGTATAAGTGCAGCCACAACTGGCTAGCATTGCTCTGACTGACCGCCCATGTGTTCCACCCAAAGAGCTCAACATTTCACTTTCTTGATTCCAAGTCATGCACATACTGTAGAAATCGTGATTTTCTGATAATATCATGTCTACATTTACACTACCAACCTCAATTCTGATTTCTTTTCCCCCTAGTGTGACACAGATCTGATTTTTTATTATTTTTTTTCAAAATCAGACCATCACTTTTGTGTGTGGTCCTAAATCAAATATATATCCAATAAGTATTCATGCACCCTGAATGAGAACATCTGACATTTTTGCCTCCAGAAGCATTTCAAGGATTTCATAGCAGCACTACTGTAGCAATAGCTGATAAAATAGCTAAACCGAGGCCTGCGGCTTTCTTCCTTCTTCCGCCTGGAATTCGACAAATACAGTCGACTAACTGCTTGCATAACCGGCAGCAAAATCCCAAGCTGGAATCATATCCATCGTTTGAAATGAATGAGTGGTCAGACAAATATGACGTGTTTTTAACTCAGATGCAGCAAACGAAGACATATTGATGTGACAGACACATTCAGAGTCCGATAAAAGTCACTTGTAATTATTATGGATATAGAGTATATAATAATGATAATCATAATAATAATCATAATAGTAATCATAATAATAATCATAATAATAATCATAATAATAGAAAAACTGAACAAACATCGTCCAACAAAATGTGTAATGATTGATATGCTGAAGTTCGAAAAGCTTAGATACTTTTAAGGAGTCTTTATTGTAGGATAAATTTCTTGATTCTCTCTATTGGTGGTCCAGTCGTAGGTTTCTTCCTCACCATGCAGGTTTGATTCCCAGCTAATGCCCAAACCCCAGCCACTGGATGCAGACCTGGATAAAATATAAGGGGTTGCGTCGTAAAACCTGTGGCAAGTTGAGTGCAGATCTGATCTGAAAATATACACCGATCAGCCATAACATTAAAACCATTAACAATAAAAGATTTTAAATATAGTTTTGCAGCTCTGGCCCCTGTAGAAAGGCAATCTGTCTGGCACCAGGAGGTTGCCAGTGGATCCTTTAATGGGTGAAAAAGGAGGTGTTCTGGCGCCTTTCTATCATGGCCAGCGTTGACTTTTTGGCTTTTTGACGGATTTAATGGTAGTAACAGAAACACCACTCTATCACATCACCCTGTCATTGGTACTGTATAAAAACCCTTTTGTATAAAAATATGTGTGCACCAAAGTACGAAATATGGAAGAAAATATATTACAAATATTAAAATATCTACACAGATTAATTTTTTTCTGAGCCAGTTTAATTTTCTTCCCCCGGAACCGAAACAATTTCTCATTCTTTCTTATTCCCAGGCCATGGAGTAATTCTACTGAGGGTCAAGAACCTTGCTCAAGGGTAGAATCAGTCAGGCTTAGAGCCTGAGCCACTAAGTCACCCTGGCCTCCATTACTCCTCCATTCGTTGTACATTACTACATTATTACTATCGCTTTGTATTAAAGATCCATGTGGATTCTCACTCTGATCTGTTAAGTCTGATCGATGAAGTGAAAGTTCAGTAATAAAATCTACAACTCCACGTATTCTGATTCTGATGAGCCATCTTTTCTTAAAAGAAAGAAAGAAATTATATGGATCTAAAATCATTTATCCGATGAATTCGGTAATAAGCAGACCATCAGGGTGATTGTAACTGAGAAGTCTGTTTCGGACCGTATTTTAATTAAAATGAAACACTTAAAGGATTAAACACTCAGTTGTAGTGTTGATGATATAATAAAGTGACTCCCCCCCACTATTTTGCGTAATATCCGTTGTTTGTTTCCGGGAGATTTCCAAGGCTGTTCAAATGTCATGTTGTGTGTGATATTACAGGATGGCATACTGGGTAATTTACTCACGGGAACCCGTTCACAGCCATGTCATTAGCTGTCAGTGCAGGCTGGAAAATTAATAATCGGCAAGCAGCTACATTTTTTTTTTTCTTTCTTTCCCCTCCATACAATTACTTAACACCACTTGTCTCACTCGTCTTTTCCATCACACCATAACACGCTCTGTGGAGAATAGCAGCTTTTTTTTTCTTTTTTGTAACCACAGCTGTCTGAGGAAGAGGTGGCAGGTGTTACTTTTTGTTATCATATTTATTTGGTAAATTGTGTTTTAATTAATATAACGAACACCTCGACTGCTTGTTAATGGAAACATCAGAATTTCAAATTGAATTATAGACTTTTTAATCGAATTAGCCTAATCCGTATGTCTTTGGGAGGAAACCGGAGAACCCGGAGGAAACCCACCAAGCACATGCACATAGATCCCGAGGCTGGACTCGAACCCTGACCCTTAAGCTGCGAGCCGACAGTGCTAACGCTAACTCCTACGCCACCATGCCGCGTCTGGTACATTATGTATTAAAAATATATATTTTATACTTTAATCCCTAAGACATTTTACCCACCGAGGCGATGTTTCTGCCTTTATTTCCTATCAGATTCCACCGGTACAGAAAGCTAAAATCCGATCGATGGCTGCAGCTGATAATTCTAATATCTCATCTTAAATCCTAAAGCGTAAAGTGTTGTTTGACGTCTTTCACATGTTGCTTTCGGTTTATCTAGGCGTGTCATCAGGGATGTAGTTATAGAAAGCAACAGAGAAGAGAGAGAAAAAAGAAATAGCTAATAAGACGCCTATCAGTGCAAGACAGAAACACATTTGAGGAGCGGAAGGAAAGTGTGTGTTTGTGTGCGTGAGTAGGGACAGATCTGCGCCTGAAGTGTGTGAGCTTGCCTTATGCTCTGCGTTTGTGCCGGTTGGAAGTGGGAATGTTTGCATCTTTTGGGTGGGAACATGTGGTACGCCGTATGTGTGAAAAGAAAAAGCTTTAATTGGGTCTGGATGTCCTACCTTTTTATTTTCAGGTGCTGTGGTTGTGCAAGAGAGAGCGAGAGAGAGAGAGATGCTCTTTATTTAACGCCAGTCCACCTATTGGCTTTCACTAACACTAATTAGGACTTAGCTAAGGACCGAGAGAATTGCTTTACTCACTTCTTCGTTACCAAGGCAGACAGAAAAACACACACAGGCACACACACTAACCCAACACACACACCTCACATTATTCTTGCACGTCTGTAGCTTTAATTCCTGTTTTCATCTCTCTGAAGTCTTTTTTGTCCAAGAAGTAGCTGTTGGCATTAATTACTTGTTTGGTACTTTAACCTAGCAAACCTGTGAGAGGTGAGATCATGCAAACTCCACGCACACAGATCCCGTGGTGGAAATCGAACCCGGACCCTGGAGGTGCGAGGCGATAGTGCTAATGCTAACCGTGCTGCATCTGGTATATCATATATTGTAAATATATATTTTATACTTTAATCCCTGAGACATTTTACCTCCTAAGGCGACGTTTCAATACTGTAGATAAAAGAAGCAATATTTATACAGCAGACATGTTGAGGGTTGTAGTAAAGGAAACATGTTTTAAATGGCAGTTATGACTTTCTTTTCTTTTTTTTCCATTCTAAAACAAACCAAAACAAAAATGCGGTAATTACACCATTGCAGGATTTGACCAAACCTGCAATGGGATTGTATCCAAATGCATAGACTTCAATATGGAGTTGGTCCCCGTTTTTGCAGCTTTAACAGGTTCCACTCGTCATGGAAGGATGTCCACAAGATTTCTGTGGGAATTCCTGCTCATTCATTCTGTAGAGCGTTTATGAGGTCAGGAGGCACTGATGTTGGATGAGAAGACCTGGCTTGCAGTCTTCATTCCAGTTTATCCCAAAGGTGCTGAATAGGGTTGAGGACAGGGCTCTGTGTTAGGGCCGGTCAAGTTCTTCCACACCGAATGGATCAAATCATGTCTTTATAGTCCTAGCTTGCTTTGTGCACTGGGGCGCAGTCATGTTGAAATAGAAAGGGATCTTCCCCAAACCGTTGCCACAAATTTGGAAGCATAGCATTTTCCAAGATGAAGATGCTGAAGATTACGCCTTCACTGGCGATACAGGGCCAAATACTTTTGTCCATATAGTGTATCTCCACTGGAAACTTAAAATGTCCACTGCAGATAGTGAAATTATATATGAAATTATATATATAATACTGTGTATATATTAATGTCTCTAGACGTCATGTGATTTCAGTAGCAAAACATGAACAAATTATACAGTACACCATAGTTAAGTTAAAAACCAAAAACTTCAAATGTCCACTGCAGATAGTGAAATTATGCGAAAATACAGTATACAGT
>JAQMYG010000013.1:12872945-12885514 GCA_030014215.1 Clariallabes teugelsi
TCTGGAGCAAGTATATTTAAGTATGCTTTGGCATGCTAGGATTTAATATACTTAGCATACTTTTTTTTTACTAGGGTGTGTGGGTGGTTGGGTGGGTTTACACGCATTTGTCTAGATATGCTCCAGAAACATCCTCAGTCTTGTGCGCATGCCACCATGCTTTTACTATCATTATTCACTCTGTTCCATTTATTTTCTTTTTCGCACGAGACACATTAAGAATATTTACAGCTAACAAGACAAGTTTCTTTCTCTTAATCATGCTGTTATTGCTCACGCCCTTGACTCGCTGCTAAGGCGAACACCATCTTGTCAGTTCCTGTAAATGACTGGCCGAGCACTGCAATTGAAAAGCTCCCCTTGGCTCATTGATCAGATGTTTAAGCTTTCAGCTGTGAGACTGCACCCTCAGGAGCACCGGTTCGGTGGGGTCGCCTTGGCATCAAGTTGATTGACAGCGCATAGCAGTCTGACTGGCAGACATGCTCCGCTCTTTGGCACACAATTCTTTAAAGCAGTGTTTCTGAACCTGGGCAGTGGCACCCTCCAGATGGTTTTTCTTTCTTTGACTTTGCTTTCTTTCTTTGATCTTTTCATTATATTACCGTGATGGAAAATGGAGTATATTAAAGGGTGGACCTATTATCTAAATACAAAAAAAATTGTTTTGTATTGCCCAAGGCTTAAACAAGCCAATTAGATTTTTCCCTATTGTTACCTCATATACAAAGTTACCCCGCCCCGACTTTTCTGGCAGGACCTGGCTCAGGAGTAGCTCATTTACATAGACACCGAGTCAAAAATAATTTGTGCTCCAGTTATGTTAGAACTATTGTTGGCCAGTGCTTTCCGTTCAAGGCTACTGCCTCCCCAGTCACTGTTGTGTAGGTATGAATGTGTTCTATCAGTTTTTTTGTAACTGCAATGCGAGCACCCACTTGTGATTTACACAACAAAAAAGCAGCATGCAGTGATGACTTTTTTTGGTCTGACATCCCCAAGAAGAGGACCTTGTGCACTGTATGGAGAAAGTTTTCGAATATCTGCAAAGGAAGTTTAAACCGATATTCTAAGGAAGGTGAAGTTTATTAAAAAGAGTCATTACTGGAGACGAGATTTGGATTCATCATCACGAGTCTGAGAGTATGGAACAAAAACGTTCTCAATCATTGACTGAGAAAAATGTAAAAAGTCGACCATCAGCTGGATTCATCAATGCTTACAGTTTTCTGGGATTGTCAAGGGCCAGTATTGGAACATTATCAGGAAAAAGGTTTGACAATCAACAGTGCTCGTTACAGTGAGACGCTTACTAAAGAGCTGAAGACTGAATGCTATCCAATGGAGTTGCATGTCTGCATACTTCTGCCTACATTGTTGTCACTCTGCAAAAACTTTGTTTTGAGGTGTTAAAGCATTTTCCCTATAGTCCAGATTTTGCTCTTTTGGACTTTCACCTGTTTGGGCCCCTGAAAGCAAACCTAGAGGATGAAGATTCACTTTTGATGAAGAAGTGAAGACAGCGGTGCATTTGTGGCTCGCAGCTCAGCCTAAAACATTTTTTAATGAGGAACTATGAGAGCTTGTTGGCAGATTGACAAAGTGTACCAAAAAGCAAGTAGATTGTGTCGAAAAAATTCGTTTTTTCTAAAAGTAAAAAAAAATAATCTACAGTCAGATTTTTGACGCACCATCATATTTTCTAGTTTCCAATGAGAAAGCACATGGTTTTGAACGAAACCCTTAATATGCAAGCTAATAGTTAGTTTAATTGAAAATGATTCATGATAGTAATTGTTAACATAAACTTGTCCACTCCGAGTGAATTTTGTGCTTGGGATGTCCTTACTGGTTTATTCACCATGTCTTCAAGCCCTCTTCGACTGTACCCATACAGTAGGAGCGCCAGTTCAGTGGGATTTCTGTGTTGTCAAACTGATTGACAGCGCATAACGTTCTCATTGACTGACATTAAGAACATCCATCCATACATTAGCTACTATATACCGCTTATCTCAGGACACAAGGCACTGGGCCAAGCTATCACACGGCACAAGCACACACACTAACACTCCTAGTCATTCACTACGAACAGTGCTCAATGGAATTGCCAATCAGCCTGCAACATGTGTCTAATGGTGAATAGTGAGTAATCAGACAACCTGATGGAAGTCTAGGTCTATCTAATGGCCTCTTCTTTGGGACGTCTCGCTTGTGTATTGTGGTTAAAATGGACTTTTGTCTCATTGTTCTCAAATGGAAAGCAGGCGATAATGGATCGACCTCAATTTCGAAGGAACAAACGGTGGTCTGTCCAACAGTTAATGCTTAATAACCTCTCTTAAGAAACATTCATAAAATACAAACTCAAAATTCTGTGTCTACGCTTCATGTCTGATGTCCCTGGAATAAGAACCCATGATTGGTCAATAAATGATGAACAGTGATGAAATTCTATGGAGAGTGGTGTTTGGTAATCAACAGAAACGATCAGAGCCGCTTTCCTGTTTTCTGTTGCATATTTGTTGACCAGTAATCGCTCATCACAAAAGAATGATGTGATCATGAGTTGAGATCAGTGGTCCTAGTAGATGTAATGTGACTTGCACCATTCAAATATTTTTATTTTGAGTCTCATCATCGTACTGTGCTTGGACACTTTCTGCAAATGTCAAACGGTTTTTGCGCCTTCATTCCCGAGAAAGTTCATCACAAGTCCCGGTTTGACTTGAACTCCCCTCGTACAATATCAAACCATAAACTAAACATGCTAATAGGCAGAGAAAATTAAAAACCCTCCATTTAAACAACCACAAGAAGGTTTCTGTTTGAGTGACATAAGCAGAATTGTAATGTTCTTTAATCAGAGATCTATCTTAACAAGATCTTTATTGTATAATATAAAATTAAAAGCACATTATCGCATAAGTTATAGCACTCAGGCAGGATTTTATTACGATCATTTTATACAGAGTGACAAGTAATAATCTTAAAAGACAGCTCCAATCATACGGTGTAGAATTGGATAAATTTTTCTTACATACTTCTACAGTACATTTGTCTCTTCCTTTGTCTTAAATTGCATCTTTCCTTTTTTATGTCTTGTCCATTTTTCAGCCTAAGACTCTACTTGGGTAAATCCCTCAGTCTTTATCTGTCAGTGTCTCTTCTTGCCTTCTTTCACTGATACGAATGATTGAGATTACAGTATATATCAGTAAAAAGCAATGGGGTTCCGCAGATTACTCTGGTTGGCTTTCATACAGTAGTACTGTAAGGGGGTACTGTACGGCAAGTCCGTAAAAAACCTCGTCAGCAAGTCCCTGTAAAAGCCACTGTACACTTCGAATCTTTCACAAGTTATCAGGTCATTCGAGAAGACAATCGTCCTTCAGCCTGTCCTGGTCTTTCGTGCAAATTCCAGAGTATGGGCATTTGAAGATTAGAAGGAGCATTTGTGTACAAAGACACATGTGGGAAGAGATAAGTGTGACAGGCAATTGACAGACACTGCTGACCTTCTTGCACATATAGAGAGGTAAAACAAAAAGAATTTAGGAGAAGAGTTAGAAGAGAGTAGCATCATGATGTCCTAAGGACATCCTTATTATTAATATATTTATGGTAAGGCCATTTGTTCCATTAGCATTAGTGTTGATCTAAATAGTGTGTGGTCTTCATGGTACCAGAGATACCATGTTTTAAGGTGTTATATTTACCTTTTGACCTCAAACCAAAATGTCTTCAGGCTATACCAAGAACTATTGGTTTGCCCGTGCAGTTCCAGTACTTTTGGAGTAGAGCGCATGAGGAAAATGTAGCTCTTTTCTTTGAGTATGTTCAGTGACCCTGTGATGTATACTGTAGTAGCATAAGCAGCAGTTTGACAAAGGATGTAGTAGTTGATGTTACATCTCGGGGCCATTGTGTGCTAGCGTTCGTATACCCTGATTAGTAGCTATCATGTTGTAGGGGACCAAATGACCAAATCTGGACAATTTAGGAATAGGAATAGGAACCATAGGAACACAAAATATTATGCCCAGTATTGTGTAGGTTCCCCTTGTGCCAGGAGGTTAGCAGAGGATCCTTTGGTGCTGTGGGTTGTGGGGTTGGGCCTCAGTGAATCAGACTTATTTGTCTGGTGTTTGACCAGATTAGGATCTAGGGAGTTTGGGGGCCAGGTTGGTGGCCCTCGACTCTTTGTCTGGTGGACCCTATGAGGTGTTCTGGTGCCTTTGTTTCATGGCCCGTGCTTTTGTCACCATTTTGTTAATGTATAGTTGGTGATCAATGTTAATGTGTTAATGCTTTGTGGTCTTCATGTTATGGCTGCTTGGTCTGTATTGGATAGTAAACCTGACTTACATTGAACTACCTTGAAATTGCAAGCTTAGGTGAAAGGTTTGAGTTGCTTTTGCTAGAGAGAAGTGGAGATTATAAACAGAAAGAAAGGAACAATGACAGAAAAGCAGGGAAATATTTCACAAGGAGAAAAGAGCCACTGTAGAGAAGGGGTCAAAATGTTAAACTTTGCTCCAGTCGTCCAGAGACAAGCCCTCTGTAACACCGGCGATCTATTTATGCAGTACGGGTGCCTCTGGGATGCTTTTTCTCATCAACCCCTGCCCCAAACACACATTCACAACTCGAACTGTCACACTACCTTACTTTCTGTGTAGCAAAAGTGCATACAATTCTAAACTCCTGCCCAGACACTTGCTAGAACCCATTTGCAGAATCCCCCCTCCTCTTTTTTTAAATCCCATTCACACAAACCGATTCTCAGGACATCTGTAATTTTAAATGGGTTTCTTCCAATATGTCATTGTTGTTGGTCAGGAGCTGTGAGTCGTGAGCTCAAAGTCATCATTTTGCTGTTAGCAGCCAAAAGGCTTTTCAATCTTCTAGTCAGGACCTAGTGCACTTAAGTTCACAATGAAAGTAGTAGGAGGAAAAGAACATCCTTTCTATACTGGTCTGGTTAGAACGAAGGTCTTACTCAGTTGCCTACAAACACAAACCTAGCTTCAAATAAACATAAATAAATAAATAAAAAGAATTGGAACATATTGATGCTAGAGCTGAAAGCTTTAACTGTAAAACAGAAACATGGGGAAACCATTTGGGAACAAAGTTAAAGTGGCCAGATTAAGATGATCTGGACAGGTGCAGAGGAGGGATGAGGAGTATATCAGGAGGAGAATGTTTGAGATGGAGCTGCTAGACAGGAGAAGAAGAGGAAGGACCAAGAGGAGGTTTTTGGATGTGGTGTGGGAGGACCTCCAGAAAGTTGGAGTCACAAAGAAAGATGTGGTGGACAGGGTTAGATGGAGACAGATAGTCTGCTGTGGTGACCCCTAACCGGAGCAGCCGAAAGACAAAGAAGAAACTACTGCAATATTTGTGCAGATCATGAACCATCCGATTCCAGTGGTAGTGAACTTCCAACAGCAGTGAACTTTTAAAGAAGCTGATTTCAAGGTTTTTTCCATGAACTATCGATGGCGTAGGAAGCTGGGAAGGTGGTATAAATGGGCAGGCAGGAAGATGTTCGTGAAATGCAGTCATGGATGTACTGTACTGTATGTCACCGGAGACATGAGCCCATAGACAGTTATGATTGGCTAGTATTCCTATGATTGACAGGAAAGAAAGTAACACCATCCTGCCCACACAGAAAGCACAGCCAATTATAGTCTTTTGGAGTCCTGGTCACGAATTACCATGGCATCATCAGGATCGAATCTGCAATAGTGGCCAAACTGTTGCACCACTGGGGATCTCATTTGTCCTGGTTTTTATGTGAATCTGGGACAGGTAATTAACATCTTCACATTGTCTGGGATGGAGACATTGTATGGACTCTAGTAATGAACAGAGCACTCACCTGTACTTTCAAAGGACCGTGAAAAGAGGGGATAGAAAATTAACAGACTTTGCAATTAAGGTCCTTATGTGGGTGAAATGAACCCACAAGTCCAGGAAAATGGAGGGTAATCAGCGTATCATCACACAGCTCGAAACTTTGTTCATTAAATCCGAATCCATCTTCTTTTAAAAGTTTGCGACTAGCTAGGGAAAATCAGCTTGCCCCTTACCCTCTGCCTGACTCAAGGGCTAGAGCTGAGTCAGACTTCACACACACATTTTGAATCTGAGCTTCTGCTGTACCGTCTCACAAAACTAGAGTGAGAAGGATAGATTATGCCTGCAGGAGAAAGAAAAAAAAGTGACTTAAAAGGATCTTTGGGGTGGAGGCTGATGGATGAATGACTAAGACAAGGGAGTTGAGAGTGTCATCCTGTACAAGCTTCCGTTACAAACTTCAGCTCAGCATATACTACCTGAAACTCAGAGTCAGCTAACAAGCACTTATACTGTTCACATCTTCATACAGCTCAGAGAGATGGATTTAAGCAGGAGGAAAGTGTGTTTGCTGGAACCGTTCCCAGAGCTATTGGCGAAGGCTTCATTTCTATTTGATTAAAACAAATGGAATTAGTTTTCTCCTAGTCCTGATTTCAATGTGAAGCCAGACCAAGGGGATCAGGGTGTGCACATTTGTTTGATCTTTAAAATGCAGAACCCACATAGAAGGTCAAGAAATCCGAAATGTTCAGAAACCGTCATGGTTTAACATTTGGTGTTATATGCTATTTACTATATAGACAGTAGTAAAGTGTGCCATTGCTTATCACTGGGATTATACAATTTAGGTTATTGAACTTTACTTAGACTTTATTAACTTTATTTGAGTGTTTTGTAGTGATGGGAATTACCAGGGATGACCCAATACTATATTATCACAATACCTATGTGGCGATCCGATTTGTATTGGATTGGATCAGAATTTTGTTAGTTTCTTTTGGGATTTTGTTACAAGTTTAAACAAACTTACTTAGCAAATATTTTGCTTCCACCACACAGGATGCTGTGCTGCCTGCCAATCATTTGGAGAACACCACCTGTGGGATGATAGAGGAACTGCAACATATTACCACCACAACGCAAACATATGTACATTAAAAAAATTTAATAATATATATATATTTTTTAAAAGATTTAGGAGTGGCAGCACGGTGGCTTAGTGGTTAGCACTGTGGCATTGGACCTTCAGGTTCCGAGTTTGATTCCCACCTCAGGTCTGTGTGCATGGAGTTTGCATGTTCTCCCTGTGTTTGGTGGGATCCTTCAGGTTCCCCGGTTTTCTCCCACAGTCCAAAGACTTGCAGATTAGGCTAATTGGCATTTCCAAATTGCCTGATTTTCAGCAATGGATTGGCATCTTGTCCGGGGTGTACCCTAACTTGTGCCCTACGTCTCCTGGCATAGGCTCCAGGCTAATACAAAATAAGGGGTTGTAGTAGAGATTGGGCTTTTTTTTTTTTTGGATATTCACACTGGAGACCCATCTAAGTTGTTCTTTTTACATAATAGGTCTACTTATTTTATCTTCAGCTACCATTTTCTCCTGGTTAGGTCACAGTGTATTGGAAGCTTATTCTGGAAACAGTGGGTATAAAGAATATGCTATCTCATACAATTATTAGAATACATGGAGAAAATCCACCTGGACAAAGAGAAAACATGAGCCATTGAATTGTACCAGGTAAAATATGCATCCCAATTATGAACCTGCATAAAAAATAAACATTTTACATAATTTGCAGGAACATTTTGAATAAAATATTGTGTTCCTCAAAAGCCAGTTTTCTCAGTTTTGTGTAAATGCATGCATAATGACATTCAATAATGTGAGCTACAACTTGACACAAAAACCCCATTCAGTCTTTCACTAGGGCTCACTAATTCAAACTGTAGTTTCCTTCATGAAATACAAGTGAGTTTTATTGCATTTGTGCCAATAAGTCTGATTAAAGATGCTGAGTTGAGACTTGGATTCGTGCAACGCCGATGGCAGGATTAAAGGTTATCCTCGCAGCACTCAGCCTGGCCAGTTTAATGAGCTAAATGATTCTGCGTCAGCCTGTAAGGACTGATTAGCTGAGCGCTAATGATGGGGCTGTATACGACTCGGGATGAAAGGGCTGAAAATGAGCACATCATGACAGACAGCTCTTGCAGTAATATAATGTCAGTAGAAGCGTAAATTCTCTTAACCAGTTGATTATATGATTTAATTTTTTTTTTATGCTGGATGGTAAGTGAGTATGGCACTTTTAAGTACTGCATTATTTTCAGATTTTAAAGGAAGCGAGCGAGAACGACGGAAAGAATAGTTTTATATGAGCAATTTAAAAAGACTTATTCAGATCAGGTAGTGGAAGGTCAAAAGCAATCTGCCCGTTCCCACCTAGCTCTGCCATTAAATTTGGCAATTATACTCCCCTGAACGTTAGGAATGAGAAATAAGCTGGGTCAAAGCACATTTAAGAACGAAGTTTGTGCTCCACTTGCGGAGTGTGTTCGGATTTCCAATGTGTGTCCACTGAGATAGGGATCCAAAAGAGGGCTTAATCTCCGTTTCTGTGAAGTGCCAGCGTGGGTGCGATGCCGTGCAGAGCCAGATAGTGCCAAGTGCCTCTAAAGGAGGTCCCAGAAAGGCAGAGGAAATGAAATGTTTCACACTCAGTGACTAATCTTAGCTTGTGTTCTCAAATACCAAATGCTGGAATTGTCCTCGATTAATTAGTGACCCTTTTCAAACAAATGATGCAACATGCAATTTCGGCTTCACTCCCCAGCCCACCTGTTACGTTAATGATAGCTTTGCCTAATCTGTAGCGCATATTACTGCAATTACATTCATTGTGGAGGTGTGGCGTAGGAGATTCCTGCCACTGATTTCATTAATCCCTGAAAACGCTGTTGAAATTGCATGCAAGAGTGCAGCACGCCAGAGAACGAGCTCGCCTCCTTCCCCTAAATCACTGAGTTCATGATTTCAGGTTATGATCAGCAGAATACAAATATCATTAATGGTAAAATGGTGGGGGGAAAACGACCAGGTAACCAGGAGTTAAACTTTTTAAAGTTAGATTTGAAATGGCGAATAGGAAAACATGGGAAAAGGTTTTTATGTCAGATGAGGTCTCCCCGGAAAATAGGAAGTCATGCTGCGCTTTTGCAAAGGCATCAATTTTTCATTGTGTACCTTGTTGTTGTTTTGAAAAGTCCACACATAGAAAAAAACAAAAAGAAAATGACCTACTGCTGACCTTGTAGACATCTTTCTCTAAAAATACACACTCGAAAACCTTGGCTGTATAACCTCAATTTTCAGCACTCAAGTGAAACTGTGGCAGGATAGCAGTCACCATGCAGGTCACCGTGCAAACATACGGTATTCACACCTACAGGTAATTTAGGTTGCTTTCACATTCAAATCACTTCGTCCTGTGATTGGGTACGATTGCTCTTTCTTTGCACTATCCCACTGGCTAGATTTCACATTAGTAATAATGTTCCGTACCACAGTACGCTTGCACGTCTACACTCTCTGATACAGTAGGCGGCAGTTGGATTGCAATCTGTAAATAGACACAAAGAGAAGAAGACTAAATCTAAGTCAACCTTTACCTTGGGTAAGGGACCTTGCTCAAGGTTCCAACCCAACGGCATCAGGGCTTGAACCAGGGACCTCCTGGTCAGCAGTCCAAGAGTCAATATTTGATCTGTACTCAAGTATGCTGTATGCTGCCCAAGACCACCATTTCAAGGGTGCTTCCACACTAAGGGCCCAAGCACAGATCACGGTCCACTTAAACCCAAAATTGGTACTTATGCATAATATGAACACTCTGTAACCAGGCATGGATCAGTGTAACATGCTCGGGTTCACTTAAAACAGTGGCCTTACTCAGTACGGCATACTCCAATCAAATGCGAAAGCCAACCTTAGGGTCAAAATATGATGTCATCAGTGACATCTGTCTGCACTGAAATCTGTGAGCCTACATGACTGATAAAGTATGGGTGCATTACTTTTGATATTACTTTTTCCCCCCAACATATAAATAATATTAGGCGTAGTGCCAAGGTTAACTTCCTCATTCTCTTTTTCTCCTTGTGTTTACTGGCAGCTAGTAAACCACCTGAGGTGTGTACTGCCATCTGCAGTATCAGAGAGCGTAAATAGGTGTACTTGAGTACGGACAATAATAATAATGTGAACCTTGAATATTGCAGGAGTGAGCAATCATTCTCAAGAATGGTATGAAGCATTTACATATTTGACAGACACCCTTATCCAAAGCAACTTACATTTTTCTCATTATACATCTGAGCAGTTGAGGGTTAAGGTTCTTGCTCAAGAGCCCAACAGTGACCTTGCAAGTGGCCTTCCGAACCATAGTCCAATACAACTGAGCTACTCCTGACATGCAATCAATCATGCTTAGTGTGAAAGGAGCCCAGGTGGACTCAAACACAGTATCCTGAGCAGTGCCTAGATACAGTAGAGCGTTCACATTCCACATACATACAGAAAACTATTTCAAAATTGGTTTTGAACTGGTACTTATCTTATAAATCACTGAGGAATCCTTTTGAAAGAGATTAACTTAGGTATAAGTATAGGTGTAGGACTTTGGACCTTATCATTTGGCCTTTAAGGATGCTGACATTTAAGCCCACTTTGGACCTTATAATTTGGGCTTTAAGGGTGCTAAAATTTCAGCCCACTTTGGAAAAGTAAGAGATTTACTACAAATGGACTACATCTTGCTCTAAAAGCAATAATCAATCAGTGAGCTTGCTTGCCTGCATCTACCTCGTCGCTGAAGAAAAAATTATTCCCAAAGCTTTTTACCCCTTTTCATTTTGCAGGAATATATGTAAAAAATAAAATGAGACTCATTGCAATTTCTTCCCTAAAAGCGCCATGCAGGAAGGTCCTCAACTCCAGAATCTAGCACCATTTCCCTAAGGATTGTAAAACTTTCCTTAATTAACCTGACTTCTGTTCCTCGAGGAAGATGTTTGAAGTCAAATAGTGAGGAATTTGGGGCTGAGCCAGAATATATTTGACTTGGGGAAGATGAGAGAGAAGGGATTAAATCACACAAACCAGAGAAGACTGCCAGCTCAAGGCCCAATGTAGAGATAAGGAAGAGAGGCATTCATTACAGCTGATAGAAAGCAGATCTAGTGCCAGGGAACAGTGGTATCTGCAGCAGGCCCTGCAGACAGAACAGATAATCAGAGATGGAACCACAGGAAGGAAAACAAACCCTCACAAATACACACTCAGACAGAAATGCATTGGTTTGATTTAGTGCTGTGTTGGTGTAGTGTAGGCCTACAGGAGGTAGTGTGTATTCTTTCAGCGGTAAGATTTAGAGAATACCAAAAACGTCATGAAATGGATAAAGAATGTGAAAAAAAAAAGGAATAAATAAATGTTTACCATGTAGCTTGGTGGTTAGATAGATCACTTGTACAGTCTCTGAGGATTCACTTTTCTACGTCAAATATTGAGCCATTTGTTCCTGTGAAGTGATGTGAACATATTCCCAGAGCACAGCACATCCACCAGTGTCAGTGAAAGTCTTGAATACATACAGTAAATTTACTTGTCTGGTAACTCACTTCTTTTGATTTGTTGTCTCATCCTGACAGTTTCCTACTGGCTCAGTATCTGCTCCACTTTCATCTGTCACTCTCTTCTCACATTCTGTTTTTCAAATGTAGATTCTGTTCAATTCTAAAAACCTCTAAATATAACAATGCAAATCAAGAAACACAATGAAATTGTCTGCATTTTCCTGAGACAAAGGAACTGGTTCGGCAGCAGTGGCACTACTAGAGATAAAGATCTCGCTAAAATAAATAGCATTGCACAGAATTCGAAAGTCATGACTGATAACTAAAGAATTGAAGCTTGAAAGAAAGACCATATATCTATGCAGGACAGATGAGATATGATAAGAAGGAGAGAATGAATGTCCATTTAAGCAATGAGCCATAGATCAGTACAAATGCACAGGATTGTTTTTCCTCAATCCCACACAACCAAATCTTGAAGAATTTTAAACTACCTCGCCAGTTGGCCTAGACTCTCCTGGCCAATCACACCCACTTCCCTAGATTTCATTGACCTATCACATGCACTCCCACAGACTCTTCTAACAAGTCACACCCACTCTTGACCCATTATTGAACAGTTCAGCCCACTTCCTATGACTCTCTTGACCAATCTTTCCTTTTTACAAAGACACTCCTAAACAAATATACACATTTTTTTACTAGTCTTCCCACTCCCTAATATTCTCTCGACCTATCCCAAGACTCTTCACTAGTCCCGCCCACTCTCTAAGACTTTACCAATTTTTACCAACTTCCACAGACTCTTTTGACCATACCCATCCACCCTCTAAACTCTCTTGACCAATCCCTATGGACTCTTGACTAGTCATGCCCACCACCCAAGACTTTCTCGACCTATCCCAAGACTCTTCACTAGTCCCGCCCACTCCCTAAGACTTTACCAATTTTTACCAACTTCCACAGACTCTTTTGACCATACTGTACCCATCCACCCTCTAAACTCTCTTGACCAATCCCTATGGACTCTTGACTAGTCATGCCCACCACCCAAGACTTTC
>JAQMYG010000013.1:12887036-12910622 GCA_030014215.1 Clariallabes teugelsi
ATCTCCACATCATTGCATTCAGTTTTTATTCACAATTTGTTAAGTGTCCCAACTTTTTTGGAATCCGGTTTGTAGTTGAATTACAGCAACCCAATTCTTACAATCCTATGTTTGAGTGTTAATGCCGTGATATTAAAGACCTACTGCTTTCTGACTGAAAGTCTAGAAAATAAATCAATTGATAGAAAATTGCGCATATCAGTATCCATTTTTCTGCTGAGCAGATGCCTCTGAACAGAGGCTTTTTAATAAACCGACTATCTGCCTGCAAGCTTTAAATGATGGCTTCAGCCCTGTAGGAAATAAATGTCTGATAAACCACCGTTTTATTTTTATAGCTTATGTCTTTTTCTGTCTTTGGAAAAAAATCGTAGCCAAGGATGGTCTTGATTGACTTTGGCCTACACTATCTATCAAGACCAGCCTAAGACTAAGCAGTTAAGATCAACTTCATTTATTATGGTATGTATACCAGTGGTACATAGATTTGTATCCAAGGATAATCATGGATCATATGTGTGTGCAGGTTTAGACACAATGGATAAATGCATAGGATTACTGTCAGCACCTTGACATTGATTATTTTCCAAGAACAGCACTCCACCAAGTGTTTTATTCCTTTATTCACAGCGATCTTTCACTGACTCATTTTTTGTTATTATTTTTTTAAAGTATGACATATTTCCTATCCATTTGAGGACATTTAATGTTTCACACAACATTAGGTCCTTACATTATTACAGCTGTAAACATTATTCCTTTACACCTTTCTCTCTCTCTCTCTCTGTCTTAAGGAAAGACTGCAAAGCAAAATGTCCATTGTCCTGGAGTGGAAACTTATAGAAACAGCATTGGCACTGATCGCACAAAAACATTTCAACACAAAACAAGTAATTAGACAGATTAACAGGGCCTGTTTAAAGCAGAAGCATTAAGTGAGTGTGTTCGAATAATTATACAGTAATCCTTTCTTACTGCCTATCTAATGTTTAGTTTAATGGAGTGTGTGTGTGTGTGTGTGTGTGTGCTCACTCCAGAAATCCTTCAGCCAGGTGAGATGGTTGTCATGGTAACAGGGTTAGTTGCACAGGAGTAAGAGAGAAATAATGCTTCATAAGTAACGGTGTGCTTCCCAGCGCATTTAACTCTTCCGAACAGTGATGACATGAAAGAGATTCATACGCAGCACGTTTAAAAAGAAATTCACAAAATAAATGTTTACATAGTAACTGTGCGGCAGCAAGTCAGCAGTGAGTTTTCTGACCCGCATCCTGCCAGGGTACTGTTAACAAATCTGTGCCCAATATTTGGTACTCAAATGTGTTTGTGTGCCTCGGGCTGTCCTTTCTAAATGTATCCAGCTCTCACACTCTGTAATTCTCTTGGTGGTTATGCATTTGTACTCCCGTCTTTTGACTGACTGTTGCACTTGTGCGATGTGACAGCCGTGCAGTTAAATGCTGAGTGCTCAGATTTCTTCTTTTTTTTTACCGGAAGAGAGAAAGAAAGAATGGGAGGCAAAAAAGGGGTTTGAACTAGACGTGTCGACGGGGCGGGTGGGGAGCTTGAAATTCAGTATGAGGGATGGGAAGAAAATTGGACAGAATCTACCTTAGAGAAAAAATATGTGAGAGGATTTTAAAAAGTGAGGGGATGGAAAAAGAAATGGATCGGGAGCAAGCAATGACACCGTGGGCAGGAAGCTGTCAAGATAAGACAACAAAGCAATACAAACTAGAGAAGTGTATTTAGTGTTTTAATATTGAACATTCTATATGGTTAATATATTTTGTAGTACACACTGCATGCCGGAGCTGTGACTTTCAACTTGTTCAACCATGTTCTGTCTTTTACTTTAGCGTTAAACCCAGGGACCATGGGAGCTAGCTTGGTGGGTCAGTTGTTTGGGTTAAGATAGAATCCAGTAGACCTACAGTACATCTGGGCAACATTTTTGTTTTGTAGATCTTGCCTAAGTCTTATAGGTTAGCCTGATCATTTTTTTTTATTATTTAGTTTTTTCTTTCCCTGGACTTAACTTTAAATTATCCTAGGCTTGTTTTTCTGAGGTTTCCTGGCCTTGCTCTTTAGTGTTTCACTAATGGTGAAATGGTCTTTCTGGATTTTCTCTCCTTGGTCTTTAGAAAATTCCCAACTTGCCCTGGATCATCTCGGTCTTGGTCTTTGGGAATTTCCCGGCTATGGTCTTCTTAGGTATCATGTCCTTGTTCTGGCTCTTTCAGGTTGTGGTCTTTTGAATCATCTTGGCCCTTGGTGTTCTTCAAGCTAAAATATACAGGACAGGGAATCCTACATCTACTGTAGGCATTTGGCAGACACCCTTATCCAGAGCGACTTACATTTTTATCTCATTATACATCTGAGCAGTTGAGGGTTAAGGGCCTTGCTCAAGGGCCCAACAGTGGCAACTTGGTGGTTGTGGGGTTTGAACCTGGGATCTTCTGAACCATAGTCCAATGCATTAACCACTGAGCTACCCCTGCCCCTCCAGGAATCCACTGATCTGTGGTGTCCTGATTTATGTCTTTCCTGACCTTGTCTTCCTCTTGTGGCGAATCTTAAAATTTAGAAGTTTAAACCTTTTGAACAGCCTCTTCTCATTATAGCCTAATCTCATTTATCACTTCCCCTCCCAACTCGTTTCCCGCTAGACTGGAAGACAAGAGTAGAGAGTGTGATAGGAAGAATAAAGTGATAGGAATAAAATTAACTGAAGTCTGCCTGTTGCTACATCTTGTCCTGATGAACCTCATTTGCCCCCATAAGCAGCTTTCCCAAGCAGCCCGTCAGATGGGACAGGCTGATAAAAAGTTGCCCTATTGGCTGGGGTCAAGACTCCAATCAACGGAGGCCAGATACGTACTAAAGAACAATTCGACAAGCTGACACAGACACATTTAAAACACACACCTACTTTTCTCTTACACAGTTCAGCCCAGTGGTTTCTAATAATTGGTCTAAAGCCAAAACATGTAGTACATAATGTATATAATAACAATATATGTTCCCATAGCTACCACACAATACAGTGGAACAATGGAAAGCTTACAGTTCAGCCATACCAACAGCAGGTATGTGGGCTGAGTTCCTTTATTTTTTATAAAAAAATTAAAAATCCTATTTGTTAATACAATGATTGATTACAAACCCACTGTATATGATTGTTGAACATCTGCAAAAAAACATGACCCGCTGTATAAAAAAAATATAATCTAAACCTATTGATGTCAAATGAAAAGTAAAACTTCAAATTGGATTGTTTGGTTTAAATTGGTTTTCTAATAATAACTACTTGATATTATTAGAAAATAACAAAACATAGTACATACTGTATTATGTAAAACATATAGTATGGAGTCACATGGTTAGGGCTTAGTGGTTTATTTTATTCGGAATCCGTGTGCATGGAGTTTGCATGTTCTCCCCTGTATTTGGTGGGTTTCCTCCGGGTACTCGAATTTTCCTCCCACAATCCAAAGAAATGCACATTAGGCTAACTGGCATTCCCAAATTGTAGTGTGTGAATGCACGTGTGAATGTTGATCCTACCACGGTCATAAAATAGAAATGAAAACGGTGGTAATCACCATTGGCCCCCAACGGCGCCGAGGATCCTAGATGGATTGATATACAGTATAAGTGCCATGTTCATGTCAGTTGTCATTAGCCTACAGAGTTAAGTCCTGTAGGTGCTACAGTATATAGCCCTATGAACAACATCCTTCAACCAAAAAGTTCAAATGATTGATTAAAATTAGCCCACTAGTGCGATAGTAGCTTTTATGATACGGCGTAAGTAGCAGGCTTCGACGGGCAATTAGAGATAATTTCTCTCATCATTTCGGCACGCTTTAAAGACCCTCACTGTATCCGTTTTTATTGAGAAATAACAGATCCAGAACGGCTCCCAGTGGGCTCTGGCATAGTGAAAAGAAAAAAAGACTTTCATTTTGATTTAATGAAATTTGCAGTCATTCACAGATCTGCTCGGTTTCTGTAAGCCTATAATCAGCACTAATCACTGCGTGCTCATTCATTTATATACTCATCTTCTGTTCTTTATGGTAGTATCCTGCTCTGTTTACTTCTCTGCTTCTCTGCTTTTCTCATGTTGTCGCCTTACACCACGCTTCACTCATCCCTTTTATTCGCTCAACGTTGTTGAACTCTTTATTCTGATCGGTCAGAAGGTTACGGTTCGTTTTCTGTAACGACGGTTCTACTGCAAAGCAAATTACAGGTTTCTATCGGTGCTGGAATTCTAATATATTATTCTTTCTATAGTACTTATGCAGGGATCTAAATGGAGTTTAAATCAATAAGTAGCTTTACATTTTTGGCACCTCCAGTGTGAGACCTTTGTTGCTCCACATCACAAGTCTCAAAACGTCAGCCCCCTGATCCGCGACGGGGGTTCTCCCCGGGTTCTCCTAACAACAACGAGTCTCTAATTCCGTCACCGTTCCTTATATAAAGAACTCCAAGGTGCGATGACAGCTGTGGGAAAGGGGCTGCTTTATCTAGGTCACCGCATCTTGTCTAAGGCTGAATGTCTAAAATAAGACACCTTAGCTTTTTCTACAATTTACTAGCAGCTCACTATAGACAGCACAAAGTATGATGAATAGAGGATATAAGTAATAACGGATATTAACACTTGTGTAAAATATTCTATTTTAACAGCATGGTGGCTGAAAACAAATCTTTTATACACTCCTACATCTCTGCTTCCTGCATTTTCAAGCTACTCCACTGTTCATTACCTTATTTTTTTTTCTTTCTTTCATAGTATTTCCTTTTTCGTGAAGAATGTACAGTACTGTGCAAATGTCTTGAGCCACCCCTCATTTGCTTCCAAAGAGTCAGACTTTCTTGTATTTTTTAATGTAGTCTTGGGGAATAGTTCTCTGGTCTTCCTGAAGGACTTTTATGCCTCTCATTTTCGGCCCAGTCATTCAAGCATAACAAAATATCTAACGTAAGGTATGAACCAGTGAGAAACAGGTGCAGATGATGACAGATGATCAGGCCGGCGATTAGTATACTGGTGATGCTGAATGCTGAGTGGTTAAAATAAATGAGAGGGGAAATGAGGTTGCTGCTGAGGTTGTTACAGTAAATCAAATAATTTTTTAGACTGTATCTTTATTCACTTTGCAGCCAGTTACAGTAAAACATTTGTTTCCATTTATTTAGTTTAATATAAATAATGTAATTAAATTAATTTAAGTTTAATCACTCACCTTCTATACCGCTTTATCCTGTATTCAGGGTCGCGGGCGGTCTGGACTCTATCCCAGGAGACTTAGGGCACAAGGTGGGGTACATCCTGGACAGCGCCAATCCATCGCAGGGCACACACACTCATTCACACACTACGGGCAATTTTGAGAACACCAGTTAGCCTAACCTGCATATCTTTGGACTGTGGGAGGAAACCGGAGTAGCCGGAGGAAACCCACCAAGCACGGGGAGAACATGCAAACTCCATGCACACAGAGATGGGAATCAACTCTGGCCGGGAATCGAACCCAGACCCTGGAGGTGCAAGGCGACAGTGCTAACCACTACACCATTGAATTCTATTTAATATTATGAAATGAGGGGTGGCTCAAGACTTTTACGCAGTACTGTGTTTTTTTCTAATACTAAGCTCTAATGTTAAACCGCCAAACATACAGTAACTAACAATCAAAGAAAAGAATAGTCCTATAAGTGTGTTGTTCAGTCACTTTTAGCCGTGTTAGCAAAGTCACACAGTTAGCTTTAACCTTATTTCATGCTTGATATATTTCTTGAAATTGTATAGCCTGTGACAGGAAGCCAGTTAAAGCAACATATATACAGACAATATAGACACTTTAGTCGTTCCTGGAGTGATCCAGCACCAATCACACGGCTGTTACTTGTTCCTTCCTTTGTATGACAGCTCTGCATTATAGTAGATAGGAAAGCACTAGACTGGTTTCAGCTTTGCGTGTCCGCTTGGTTTGAATTTTTTTGTTTGTTTGGGGAGTTTCGTATGTATTTCTCCTTGACACTATGATAACATTTAACGTTTTTGTATTTTTTTTTTGTAGTAGTAAAAAGTGGATTGATAAGACCATATCTACAGTGAATTGTGAAATAATGGACACATTTCTAATCAGTTAACATTCATCATTTACTGATATAGCGTATTGTATACGTATATAATTAGGAATCAAGCAAAGAAAGCACATAGCAATTGCATGTGTTCTGCTCATTATAAGGAAGGTTGGGGGTTCAAGCCCCAGCACCACCAAGCTGCCACTGTTGAGCCCTTGAGCAAGTTCCTTAACCCTGTCTGCTCCAGGGGGCGCCGTATCCTGGCTAACCCTTCGCTCTGACACCAACTTCTTCACTGGAATATGTGAAAATAATAATAATAATAATAATAATAATAATAATAATAATTTCACTGTGCTATAAGGTACATATGACAAATAAATGAATTTTAAATGAATTTTAATCTTAACTGCACCAACATGGGCAGTTTGGGACATTTTCTTGCAATATAACCTACGTAATGCAAAGTCATAGTTATTGGATACGATGGTTTTAATTTGATCAATTTTACACTATTTTGAATTTTAAGTTGGATTTTTTTTCCCCTATCATCACCAAATTTTGATCGGAGCATCAGGAGAACAACCAGAACAAGACTAAGAAGTTTCTCAGGTTTTTGACATGCAGTGTGATTTCTCATAATCCAAATGCAAAAAACTTCTCAACATACATTTAAAAAAAATATTCGGAGTAATTGAAGATTTTGACACATTTCACTTACTACACTCTATTAGCCATGGCACCTGTGTTGATATACCTGACTCGATGTTATGGGTCACATATGTTCAGCAACATGACTTGGCATTAACAAGTAGAGCAAAAATGTTTTTTCTTCAAATTTACAACATCATGCATTTTTAGGAACAAGAACCAATGGTCTCAAAAACATCTGGTCTTCCTTCATCACCAAAGAATAGGGTCAGATAGTGCTTAGTTCCTTAATCTTGGCTTTTAGCTACAGTATCTTTATAAGGATTATCAGCTATAATCACAATAATTAATTATAGTTGAAATTATTTTATGTCTCAGTGTTTGGTAATTTCTTGCAACTATATTTTTCAAATATTTCTTAAATTATTTTCAGCTGATGAATGAAGTACAAAGTTAACTGCTGAAACTTAAACTATATATCAGTTAAAGAAATAAGAACCATACAAGGAGGTACGTTAGTGCAAAGTACCTAAAATAAGTTGCAGAATAATTAACAATTCTTTAATAAACCCACCAAATTCATATGCACATCTAAAGCAAAATAAACCAATGTTTATATATCTTTTTATATGATTTGACAAAAATAAATATCCTAATAATGAAGCCCTGAAAACATTAAGTGGAAAAATAATAATAATAATAATAACATGTCATTGTTTTGCCTTTAAATTTTATTTTTGACTTAATAACTTATTTTAAGAAACCATCAATTTAAAGTAAAATATTAATACCCCAAAATATCATGATATTGAGTCATATTAAGGACAACTTGTTAACATCATAATTACTTAAAATAACCAAATTCAAAACATTTCCTAAAATTAAAATGTATTAAGTAAATAAAAAAAAAAACATACTCAAGTCAAAAATAATGACAAATCATGAAATAATAAAAAAAAATAATAAAGTAATGATTTATTAAGTCAAATTAAGGACATGACTTTTATAATGACCTCCAAAAATGTTAGAATGTTTACAAGTGAATAAATGTTTGGCATCCAGCTAACATTTTTTAAGCTGATTAATGATTAGTTTTGAGAAACTTTTATTAATAAGTGCTTTTGGAGGACCTGAGAAAGCTGATTCTTTACACTCTGAGAGTTCTCTTCTTGTATGTGCCTTACCTCATTACGAATCTGCACTACGAATAAATTGATAGGGATTTGTGAAAATATTTTGCATGTGAACTTAATTACTGAATACCAGAAGACCAAATAGATTAATACACCGACATGAAAGTTGCTCTTCATGCACTTTTTCTTTTTATATCCATTCTCCTAGTTTTTCGAAAAATCCATCACGAAGATTTCCCAACACACACATACAGTATATGAGAAGACTGGCAAGGGAGGCCAGATCATTATAAAAATCATTATAAGAAGAAAAACTCTTTGAAAAGTGTCAGTAAATGGGGTCAGATATGCATGTATAATTCAGCTCAACAGTCTGAGAGGAATGGAAATACTGCAATATTCACAGCAATAGGAAAGGAACTAAATCAGTAGTAATGGGCATGACTTCCTTTTTTTTTGTGGGAGGGGATAAAATCTCTCGTATCCTGCTCAGCATATTTCAAAAGGCTGGTGTTTCTTTGACTTGTGAGTTCTAAATATCAACCATATACAGTACAGGTTTCAAAAAGTCATGCCTGATCATTCAGTGCACTTACTCTAGGTAGTCAGCTGATATACTCCATTTTAATTATAAATACTTCACATAATGTGTGCATCGCTTCATACGCTTCTCTTCGTACCCTGATCTGGACTCAATCACCACATCTTCTTTAGCTTCCAGGTTCAATCTTTATACTCCCTAGGTAATTATAGCCTATTTTTTAAAACACAACTCTGATTTTTTCATAGTTTTTTTTTTTTATAATGCAATCAATCAAAAGTTTAAGCAATCTCCATTTATATTCTTATGGTCTTAGCCCAAATTTCATTCATTTCAAATCTCCTTAGTTGTTTTCTTTGATTAAAGCTGGCCACCAATAATTTGACCCTTCTGACCTTTTTTTTTTGGCCAGGTGTCATGCAAACAGGCTGATACCAAACAAAGAATTCTTAAACAGTATAATGATCTTGTATATAGTACTATGTTTTATCGTATCAACTGCTTGATTTTTTTATTATTACTTAGTTTAGGAATAAAATAGTTGTACGTGCATGTAATGGTATATTGCATAACATGTCATACACAACATGTAATATACTGTACCAGAGCATTTTTTGTGGGGCGTGGGGGGGGTATTTTATTACATTGATTACTTTGATTGAGCTTTCATGCTTTCAACAGTTTGTAGCTATTATTAACTTTACAGAGCATCAGTGAGACACGTTCCTGTTATCACGTACACTTACTGTATTACTTATAACAGATTATCAGACTCTTTTTTCCTTTCTGGCTTTAGGTTTCTATGACCCTTGGGGAAAAAATAAAATAGATAAAAACATTAAAATAATAATAATAATAATAATAATAATAATAAACAAAAAAAACCTAACTGGTAAAAAAAATGATAAAAAGTAAATAAAAGTAAACTGGTTAAAAAAATAATCATAATATAAATTACATTTAAAAATAATTAATTTAATATTTTTATTAATATTATATTATTTACATATATTATTATTATTATTATTATTATTATTATTATTATTATTATATATAAAGATTTTATTGATTAAATAAATAAAAATAAACTGATAAAAGTAGATGCCATTTAAAGGCTACAGTTTAGAAATAATAAAAATACAAAATTTTAATAATACAGTCTTACTATTTAAAGAAATTATATTTTCCGAAAATTGCCATGTAAAATCTGATATTTTGCTATGTTTTAAAAAAAAAAATCCAAATATCTAAAAAAAAAAAAAAAAAAAAAAATTATGCATAATCACATTTCAGGAATACAGTCTTATGACAAAATTGTACTTTGTTTTTCATAACATCGGATATTATAACTTTTTCCCTCATTGGGCAAGGATTTATTTCTTCAAATACAACAGAGATTCTTCACACTATGGGCAATTTGGGAACACTAATTAACCTAATCTGCATGTCTTTGGACTGTCGGAGGAAACCCGAATAACCAGAGAAAACCCGCCAAGCATGGGAAGAACATGAGCAGGAATCGAACTCAGACACTGAAGGTGCAAGGCAACCGCGCTAACCTCTACACTACAACATTTAGTCAATCTGCATATTACTAGCCTTAGATAATACGGGATCGTGTGAATGATAGATTCAGCTTCAATAATTCAACAACCCTCACTGTGATATGTGTAAAATGTGAAAGTGCATTATTATAACAAGTTATTGTGTGCAATATGTGACTTACGATATTGCCAGAAATATTGGTTATGTTATTTAACCTCTATTTATATTCTATTTAAAAACACATGGTAATATCCTTCCTGTACAATGGACTCCAGTAATTAGACTCTAATTAGAGCCTCCCACGCTCGCTTCAGGCATCAGGAGCTTTAATTAACAGAGAGGTGATCACAGTGCGGCACATCGCTTTCCCAACCCACCTGCCAGAGGGACCGGGGGATTGAGAAGTGAGAGGTAGGACGAGAGCAGAGAGAGAAACAGAGAAAGCGAGACAGATGGAGGAGAGGAGGTCGAGGAAGGGAAAAGCGAACGCTGAGACGCCGCGTGTTTTATGTACTACAGCTGGCCGTCGAATTTTATGGTAATGAAAAATAAAGCCTTTATTTGAATTTCTTGTGGAACATGTGCGATGTCAGAGGACAATGAAACTCCCAGGCAGATACAGATCCGACAACCTTTACGGCAGCGCTCTCGCTAGCAAACAACAGACGAGTGTTCATTTAATCACAGAGCCGCAGTAGAAAAAAAAAAAGCAGGTTTTTTCTTTTAGTGCAAATTAGTTAAGATTCCCACAAATCAAAAAACTAATCAAAATCAAAATAAATGCTTCTAGCAAGTTCGCCAATATGATGGGAGTTCAAGTCAAAACAGGACTTTTCAAAGTGTAAGCGCAGTTATGAAAGTAAAAAACTCCCATTATTTCTCTCTTTATATAATCAGCTGCACTCATCCCAGTGTTTCACTAGCACTTGGACACCACGGCGGAAGTAGAACGTTTTCTCAGTACGCCGAAACCAGGATCCGACTGCGTGCTTCACGTTTGAAACGCTGGCCTCCCAAGAACTAACCTTTAACCCCCTGGAACTCTGCGTCCTCCTTACTTTTTGGGTTTATACTTCATTCTGTCTAACATGTCCTCATTAGAAGACACTTTATAGCATCATCTAATGGTAGCGATAGTGCACTAATTAGTGGAAACACAAGAGGGTGTCAAACTCTATCTAAATGCTTTACTCATCATGTCCTACTAATCTCAGATATACAGGAAAAAGTTTAAATGCATGCAAAACTTCAAAGGTTAATGGCCCGAACATGTGAAAATGTCTTGGAGTGAAGTCTGTATAGAGATGTGGCGATAACTCCCAGCCGAGGTCCTGTAATGTGCAAGTGGTGCTGGTGAATGATCACATGATCACGCAGTTCACGCAGACAGATGTGCCTCTCCCGCACTGCCAACAATTTATCCAGAGATTTGCAAGAATCAGGCGTTTCCACTTGTTGAATGTTCACGGGAACGACTGAAGCCGGGTCCGAACGTTACGGACATACTCTACAGACTTCTTTAAAATGTTTGCATCGTTCAAATGTTTCATCAAATGTCATTCGGTTTATACACTTTTATTCACCAGACTTTTCATCACAAGTCCCGGTTTGACTTGACTTGAACGCCCCTGGTATATGTATGATTAATACATTTCCGCAAACAGTACTGTGAAATAATTGTTATTGCGTTGAACACATGTTTCTGTGGCGTACCGTCTGAAATCAGATCAAACCGTCTCGGTGCGAAACAAAAAACTCTATTACCTGCACAGCTGTATTTTTTTTTTTTTCCAAGGAGGGAGGAGAAGTGAAGACACAGAGAGAAAATCTGTTACTTTTATTTATCTGACAAGAGCAGAATTGATAGTGGAGAAAAAAATAAAATGGAGAACAGAGAGAAACAAGGAACACTTTGCTCTCTCTGAAGGTCAGGCACAGATGCTGCGGTGATCAACATTCCTCTCTCACACTGGGTCTATTCCATTTCAAACACACACACACACACACATACAAAAACACACACATGTGCTTACTCCCACACACTTCTCCTCTGTGGAATACTCATGAAAGCCTTAGGCAGAAGACGACAGATGATGTGACAGAAAGGATTGTATTGTATGAGTAGTTGAGTGACAGCAACACATTGAAGTGAGAGATAAATTAAAAAGAAAAATCACAATTCATCAAATGCAATTACTTTTATCTTGACTTTCACTTTTACTTTCATTGTACTTGAATTGATATTTGATGCCAGACAAGGAAAGATAAATCCTTCCAGAAATGTGTTTTTTTTATTCCAAAAAACTGCCCTTTTGTCCAGTACATTGTAATTTTCTAAAGGAATTGCGCTCTCATTAAATGCAGGCTAAAATAACTCCACTCTGATCCACTCTGGACATAGAATATTAATAACAAAACTGTCCTCGGAGTGGTTATAGAATGATCTCATTATCCAGAATTAATGTGTTTTCACAGGCCTTATCCAAGTGCACGGCGCTCTGGTATTGTTCAAAAGAGCTGAGAACCGATTGGCTAGTTGCATTGGCTGAAAGAACCGCACTTCCAAAGCAAAAATGTTCTCACTGCTTGCAAAAGAACTTGGCCTCGTCCTTCCAGAGTTGTGGGTTAGAGTAGGCATGTTCTCCCCATGCTTGGTGGGTAGAAAGAAACCGGAGGAAACTCACCAAGCATGGGGAGAACATGCATACTCTATGCTTGGTGGGAAGAAAGAAATCGGAGGAAACCCACCAAGCATGGGGAGAACATGCATACTCCATGCTTGATGGGAAGAAAGAAACTTAAGGAAACCCATCAAGCATGGGGAGAACATGCATACTCTATGCTTGGTGGGAAGAAGGAAACTTAAGGAAACCCATGAAGCATGGGGAGAACATGCATACTCCATGCTTGATGGGAAGACGGAAACTTAAGGAAACCCATCAAGCATGGGAAGAACATGCATACTCCATGCTTGGTGGGAAGAAAGAAACCAGAGGAAACTCACCAAGCATGGGGAGAACATGCATACTCCATGCTTGATGGGAAGAAAGAAACTTAAGGAAATGCACCAAGCATGGGGAGAACATGCATACTCCATGCTTGGTGGGAAGAAGTAAACTTAAAGAAACTCACCAAGCATGGGGAGAACATGCATACTCCATGATTGGTGGGAAGAAAGAAATCTGAGAAAACCCACCAAGCATGGAGTATGCATGTTATACTGTATGTTGGATGGATTCATTACATCGGTCTACAGGGTGTGCAAAGATTTCAGACCAGAATCAGCAGCACACAGTGATGAAATAGAGCGAATTATCAGGTCAGATTTAAACACATGTTTAGCGAATGCAAATATGCCAGGCAGACTAGAATATCTTAACAGTGCTAAGAAAAACATATGACACCGAATGAGTAATGGCGGAGTGTTGGCCCACACTTAACACATTCATCTGGCCCAGATACGGCTGAAAAATTGTGGTGATTAGCTCGTCCAAAATCGAGCTCCCAGAACACCACTCCCACAACTCCACCTTGATGAGAGTATATGTGGATGAGGCACATATTGAAACGCCATGCAAACAGGTTCTTAGTGGTCTTCGGTCAGGCAGTTGGTTTGTCCAGATTGGTACTCAACAAACTTTGGTCAAGTTGCTATGAACCAAAAAGGTAACTAGTAGAGACTTTATCAGTTTGGAAAACGTAAAAGTTTTTTTTTTTACAGTTTTAATTCTATCTGTTACAAAGCACTGATACTGGAAACTTTTACACTGAAAGTTATACAACAGTTGGTTCCAACACGTGTAATCTGATTGGATGAGAGGCGTTCCAAGAGTGGTGATATAGAGCATAACAGCACTGGGACGTTTAGCTATATATATGTATCACTCCACATCTCAGGCAGTCTAACAATCGTTAGTTACACTTAATGTCAGAATGGTTGAAAGTAGGCCAATACGGTCCACAGTACTGGAAAGAGTGGAGAGCAGCTGCCTGCCAAAACTCACATTTAAAGCTTAAAACACTTTCAGCATGAAAAAACATCTGATTGTTTTACAGTATATCATCTTATACAACACTTTGTCTTCTACTTGGTAATTGCTTCTAAGTTGTTCGGGATTGCCTCTGAACCATCCGTGTTGTTCTGTTCACGGCCAACGTGAGCTACAAAGCTAACTAGCTTCCAACACAAGGCTGAATCCCAAATCCCTTTCTAAACCCTGATCAGGGGCACTACTTGGTGTGTGGAACAAAGGACTGCATTAGCTTTCCAACTTATGCTATTTGGTATTAAACCCAGGATTAAGCTGATATTCTAAAGAAGAATAAGTGGAAATATAAAGAAAACCTCTTAAGTTTCCTAGGACTGTCCACCACCTCCATGATTTATTTGAGTAGTAGCACTAGTTAGAATTTAACATTACTTCCCCCCTTGTTAATTACACTCACCATTAGTTAGTTCCTCCATTTGTAAAAGGAAATTTATTGGCAGAGCAAAATAACTGGTTTAGTCATAATCTGCATAATAATAATATAAATGGCGTTTGTAGAACTGTTGTATAAAAGTGCAGTACAACAGCACTCCCTCTTGTGTGATACAACTTAATTACACACACGCTTTCAATCCATTTATATATACAGTATATCATGCCAAGTCTTTGGTATGTAACAAGTGTAAGTTGTTACTATGGAAACAATAATGTATAAGTACGAGCGCATTAATATGCAGAGGAAACCACTGTCAGAGCCGCTGTCCTAGAAAATCAATCCACACACTCTGAACGATTGACTATTCTGATCCGAATGTGATAGAAATACAAAATAATCCATGAACTTAATAATTCCTGTTGGTAATTCGCACTGCACTCACTTGACACAAAGCGAGGCCGATAGCTCAATCCCTTGCGTATCGGAGCGGATTGGCCGCTAGCATGGAGTCAGCCCTATGCAAATGAAAGGACTAAAAATAAATATGGGAACACAGTGTGTATGGGGACAGAGCAACCGAAAAAAAGAGGAGAAAGAATGAGAAAGAAATCGCTAAACGGGGTGAAGGGCAGCTATATGATGAATAGGATGTCATGAATCGATACATGGCAGTCTTCCTGAAAAACCATAAATGCCTTTGGGTAACTGACAACCTCCCATTTCTTCATCACTTTTTTTGCCCTTTCTGTGCCAACTGGTTAGGAGGCAGAAGACCAAAAACAGACAAATGACATTGGAGAAGAAAAATGGAGCAAATGTCCCTTTATCCATCCATCCACTCTTCCATCCATCCATCCACTCTTCCATCCATCCATCCACTCTTCCATCCATCCATCCATCCATGTGGTTGAAGTGGAAAATAATAAGTACTAGTATTCCACTTTATGGTATGCTATGCTAGCGTATGTGTGTGTGTGTGTGTGTGGGGGGGGGACCATAGATGATGCTAAAACCTGAAGGACATTCTGACTTTCTGTCCACTTCATTAATTCTCTCCTCCTGCCCGTCATTCTTTCTCTTCTTCCTTCCATCTCTTTCTCCCTGTCTCACTCTTTTCACCTTTCCACTTCCATCCTACTGTATGTTTTGAATAACCTGATTTATTTATTTTTCAACATTTCCGTAAAAGCAATCGAGTACGAATTGCATCTTCGTGCTTCGTGACACGAAATAATGACTTGCGCCTTTTTCCCCCGTTTGACAGAAAAATATGAATGTTGATTTTACTTAATTGGTTTCTGTGAAGAGAGCAAATAATAGCGCTTTAATTTAATGCCTGTTGTCAATAAGACTGAGATCTCCAAAAGTAATTACTAAAGAACGGCATCAAAACATCCATATTTATGGACTTATCCTCACTTAATTAGTACAATTTGCCTCGTAAAAAAAAAAAAAAAGAAAAGAAAATGACCGTCGGCATTCTGAGCATGCTCAGTATGACTCACTGGTCCGCGTCAGAGATGCAAACATGGAGACAAACACAATTTTGACAGACTTTAAAAAAATAATAATAATAATTTATGGGGGATGGGGTAGAAGTTGACTATAGGGGAAAAGATCACAGTGAGATCACACTGGAGAAAAGGAGGAAAGGAAGAAAGGGGAACGGACAGATAGATGTGAGAAGGGGAGAGAAAAGGGTGGCGAAGAAAGAGAGATAAAGCGCTATTAGGACGAGACGATGGTAGGAAGTTTGCCAAGGTGACTGCTGAAGATTACCGCTGCTCCATACAAATAAGATGCGCACACACACACACACACCTCACCGACAGCTGGCTTATCTTCAAGTAGGTGCTGCAGGCCGTCTTTGTGTGTGTGTGTGTGTATGTGTTTGTAAGAGCATCTGATACGGAGGGGCATGGCACTCCTGCGGTGCCTACAGTGAAAGCGCTTGAGTAATACAAGTATACAAGGATATAATAAATCATAATGCTGTGTCATGAATGTAGATTACACTTTCACGAGGGGCATTACACAAACCTTCTCCTTCTCTCTGATCCGTTCGCGGAGCATCTGGCCCCTTCCTGTGTGTAATGATTTAATGCATGTTGACTTACCACAACAAACCCTTCAAGATTAATTAAGTGAGGCGCATATCATCAAATAAACCCTTACCTAAAAGACTTTTTGCATCATCTCGCCAACTTTCTCATTTACAGTTTTTTCAGTAAGCTCCTCAGTCTAATGGACTGATGCTGCTTCTTTCCACATGTACACACACACACACCATCTCTTAAACACCGCCTCCTACTCAGTGGTTATCTGAAAGGTCAGCAGAAAAAAAATTACTTGGAATAAGTAAGTCATAAAGCACCTATAGGGGTACGCTGGGCTGGGAAAACGGTCAGCGATTTGGGTGGGGTAGTATGGAACAACATGAAAAAAAATTTTAATTAAAAAAATGACCAATTGTTAAAACAATAATAAAGGATTGTGAACAGAAAAAGAAATAAAAACATTCAGAGCTGTTGTTATAAAAAATAAGTCTATCTAACCACCTTGTTAATAATGATATTTGAGAATTCAATAGAGTTGTGGTATTTTTTTTTAAACAAAAGAGACATTTTATTAAGTGGATAAGACAACTAGTCATCCTCTTAACCCCTTAATGTCCTGCTCAACTTTTTTGTAGAGCACATTTTGAGTTACTATATTATATTGGGAAAAAATGGTTTAAACGTAACCTGATTTAGCCATGTCTACCATTTGGTTGAGGTACAGTATACTATGGTAAAATAATACACCTTACAGCATGTCAGTGCTTTTTTAATTGCTTTATACAGAAGCATATCATACGAAATATAATGGATCTAATGCCCTAAAACATTTGCTCTCCCAGAACACCTGATTTAATAAATTAACAGACTGCCCTTAATTGACGTGCGGGGAAAACATTCAAATATGCAGGGCAGAGGTCCTCCAGGAATACGGTTGAGAAACCGTATTTCGACAGTTGCACCACCACAATAAAAATGTTTAAAAGTTTTATTTTATTTAATTCTTTTTTTTTTTTTTATGTAATTTTACCATGAAGTTACATCTCAACCGTTTGGAAGAGGGTAGAAAAACGCATTGATTCTCAGCAGAAAGAAATGCAAATAAAAATATTCCATTGTTTTTTTTTCCATAGTGAGGATGTTAAATGGTTAAAGAGAGATTTTCCCACAAATCACACTTTAACACTTTAAATTTGTGTTTTAATGTGTCACACAGCTGTCAGGTAAATGCTTCATTGGACAAAATGAATGAATGAATGATTAAATGAAAAGCATTCTTTCTGCCTCTGAGTTCGCCTTGATCACGCCCCGTTAAACACATTTTGCTTAACATCATCGCCTCATTACCGCTCACTGGGTAACTTGTAGGTTTTTTACTTGAACCCCAGAAGGTTTCTAACCAATCCTTTGTCTGTATTTGACTATGAATGAGTAATACTGTAGAATCACGTAGATCGCAAAATCTATGGACGGTCTCTGATTATTGGAATCTTTCCAAAGTACAGTAAGAAGAATAGTAACACTTATTTATTTGAGTTTCTTTTGAGATTTGAATTTCACCTAAATGTTGTACCGCTATTCGAATTTTGTAGTAGAGGAATGTCGGTGAGCGTTGGGGACGATTAGTTTGTATGATGTTTTATATTTTAGGTGTTGGTTGGATGTCACTGTTAGAAGTTGGATGTTGTTTATTTACAGTATTATTTAGTGGGCCTCATCCAGCTTTTTTTTTCCATTAAATACTGTATTATCTTAATTTTCTGACATTAAAATTAAAGCTAGATACACCAAACGTTCTTAACTATCCTGATCTATTCTCACCCACATGAGCTAAATAATCTTATATTGGAGGTGCAAAAGATTTGCATGTAATTAGCATACAGTAGGTAACACCCCTAAACACCATATTAGGGCATAGGCATGCTGTGCCATGTGCATATCAGGTGCAACAATTGGAGAGATTCCTCCATAGTATTAAGAAGCACTAAAGCAGCAATGAAATCAAAATGCATTAAAAATAAATCATTTTCCACAGTGTGAGCACCGGCATTATGGTTAAATCAAAAACACAGCAGTGGCAAAAGAGCTGCGATGCTGTGAGCGCCGTGTCAACCGAGGCAACACACAGTTAAAGAAATGAAAAAACTAAGTTGTTTGATGGCAAATGGAGTGAGGACGTCACCTATGTTAAAGGTTTATAAAGTTGATATTTTTTTGTCGCAGTTGGAGTCAATGGTGATTTTTCATAATTATGTGTTTTATGTAATGTAAACAGTTTCAGATCCAGAATGCACACAAGCATCTGAGGGCTTTTTATAGTCTTAATCAAAAGTAACTCTCTTGCTCTGGAAGTAAAAACTCAGATCATTATAAAACCTCTAAAAACATGTAATCATCTCAATTTAATGCATTTTTTATGTTTCTCAATTTTGAAACTATGTTTCCGTGCATCAGACAGACAGTTTGCGGAATGTTATAATGGGAGGATTTTGTTCTTATGTTTGTAACAGTGCTCTCGTCCAATGAAGACAAAACATAGAAAAACACTCACTCACACATCGTCTATACCGGTTTATGCTATATACAGGGTTGCCAGGGGCCTGGAGCCTATCCCAGGAGACTTAGGGCACGAGGCGGGCTACACACTGGACGTGTTGCCGATCCATCTCAGAACACACACACACTCACACCTTCATCAACACACTACGGATAATTTGGAAACGGCAACTAGCCTAGTCTGTACATCTTTGGACTGTGGGAGGAAACCGGAGTACCTGGAGGAAACCCACCAAACACGAGGAGAAAGTGTAAACTCCATATACATAGACCTTGAGGCAGGAATCGAACCCGGAACCTGGTGCGAGGCAACTCTGCTAACCACTATGCCCCCTGGGTTTTCGACAAAATAATAAAACCGATCAAAAATACAAGAACGTTTTATCATATTTTGTTCTCGCATGAGGCTCAGTAAGCGTTTAAAGAATGTGAGTGTTGGAGAAAGTTTGTGTAAAGAAAAGTAATGCCTCTGTTTAATTATGAACGTTAATGTTTAAAGGTCTTTGCTAATGAGCATTAGTGTTTGGCATTACCAATCTGGTAAACTGCCTTGTCTCGACACAGTGGTATTGCTACTGAAAAGGTCAGATTGAGTGGAGTCAAGGGTAAACAGGCGTTAAAATGTCATGGTTATGGTAGTAAGAACAGATTTAAAACCCTGAAACATGAAGAAAATGTAACTGATTCGACAAAACACAAATGAGAATGATGTAAATCTGTTTCTCTTTTGTTTTTTCTTTATTTCATATTCACTTTTCCGTCTCAAACAGAACACTCTTTGTCATACGGCACCCCACTCTGTCCTATAGTGGGGTTGGAACTCTAAAGGGAAAAGCAAATCTAATGAACCAGACTTGGTGTGTGCTTTTGGGAGAGTAAGAGCCGAGCTTTCCTGCCGCATACAGTATACGGGTACGGCACAACAAACCCATCTGTTCTTATCCAATAAAGCTTACTGAGCTTCTGAGCTTCCAGATAAGACAGTCTTACTTCTACAGCTGGAAAACTAGGAAATAAATAAAGCTCAGCTCTACTTCTAGAGCATAACTGTTATTTTCCCCCTTTTTTTTTTCTCCTTCTGACAAACAGTAAAACACTCCTTATCTAATAATGTAACTGTCTGGTAATGATGAGCAAGAAGTAGTTGCAGGGAAGCATTTATAAAAGTGTGTCTTACATAAAGATAAACAAAACAAAAACAAACTCAGAACTTTGCTATGGGCATGGAAATTAAAACAATATTTAGCACGGTGTATAAATGTCAGGGATAATACAAGTAAAAAAAAAAAATCGACTGAAAAACAAGACAAGATCAGACAAGACTGTAAGATAAAGACAGCAGACAGGTAAATAAAACAGAAAATGAGCCATGAGCTGAAGCATGGGATGCTGGGAAATAAAGACAGCTCAGAGACAAACAGTGACAGAACCCATCTGGTCTTGAACTGCCTTACCAGGTGGCCACCGCCATCCAGGTTTCACTAACTTGATTAGGACTGGGAAAAAGAACTGGAATAGTGTTTGGCACGTTTACAGGTCCAAAGCTTGGCATGGGTACCCATGCGTGTTGCTTGGGATCCTTAAAATTGGGCATGGGGTGTCTCACTGGATAAGATGTTGTACTGTTGACCAGAAGGTAATGGATTTATACCAACGAGTCACCTCTGGTTCTGAAGAATGAGGCCAGCGTGGACAAGCTACAGTAATACATGCAGTTCCTCAAATGACCACTAGGCTCCAAAAGTGAGCCAATCCCCATAGACCGTCGTGTTAAAATGCCCAACTTTATGACTGAAATGCAGCCTTGAACAAAAACGTTTTGGTCTCCATAGCTAGAACTGTACGGAGGGTGATTTTTTACAGTATGTAACTCATCAGATAAAATTATATGAATCCATAAATTAATCATAATTATGGGCATGGCCAATTTGATTGACGTGTACATTTAATTTTTTTGTATTTTGGTCTGTCCACATGCCATCCTGCACATATTCCCACCCTGGAGATATATCTGTCGTTTCTATGACAGGTATATAAGGGGTTGGGTTGTCAGCTTGATACCTGGACAGCTACTTTGCAGGTGTCAACTGCTAGGTGTCAGAACCAATTTTCTATCTGCTCCCCAGATAGCAAATTGGCTCTGGCCTGGATCTGGCTGAGTTTCGGCTGTTAGTCTGGCCCACATGCCACATGGAATTACGGCCCAAGGTTGGCCCAAATGCTGTTTGCCGAAAGTCAACCAGACTAATGCCGGAATCAGACCAAAACTCAGCCACAACTTCACAATGTCCCCAGAAATCAGCCATAACGGGCCCACAGAAGTGCCGGAATCCACAGAAGTCAGCCAGACAAGAGACAGACTGCCACCACATTTACCCCAGACGGTCTGGAAGACATTTTTATTCCAGAATCCCCAAAATCAATTTTGCTAAATTATCTTGCCACCTTAGCATTTCAGCTAAGTTAAAACCAAGCTTGCTGTCTTGTGGGTGGTAACTTAGTTAAGTACAGTAGTAACTCAGCCAGGCTCTGTTTGCCCATTTGCCCATTTATGGATTAACTGGGGTTTAGGCGGAGTCAGCTCCTGCCAACATGGTGGCAAGCAGAGCTCCCACAGCTGAGCTTCAAAACCGCTCTTCAGAAAACCTATTGATGATATTACAAAGGGTTTGTCCAGTTCTTACTGTACATAGTTTGTGGTTCAAACCACAACACCACACTACTGGGCCCTTGTCCAAGGCCCTCAACCTTCAGCGGCTCATATATAATGAGACAACTGCAAGTCGCTCTGGATAAAAAATACCATAAATGTGAACGTAAATTTAACAAACAGGAAACAATGCTTGAAATGAAGGCAGTGTCATAATAAGAGTCTCACAAAACATAAAAAACTGACATTTATCAGTTCCATACTATAGAAAAAAGATATATTTCATAGTGTAAGTGTGTCATGGTAAGCAATGTGTAGGAGGATAATATGCATAAAAAACCCTTTTTTCAGAAAGCTCTGCTTCAATTTGCTCAATTAAATAACTTTTTAATCGCTTTAGCCACTTTTCCATTCCCTGAGAATTATTTCATGAATATTTATGAACAGCCTAAAGGCCATATTTTAACGATAAAAAAATGTAATGTCTTGACGTGTCACGGTTTATGAATATTGCCCATTTCATAAAATGGACCGAGCGATATCAGTTAAGAGATTGGGGTAGATTGGAAACTTTGCATTTTTGATGTACAGATTTATTACAACGTCCTTACTGCTGTCTCCTGCCTCATGGTGCTATAATAAAATAATCAAATTATATTTTCAAGAACACTTTAATGCGCTTAAGTAAATTTTTATGAGTAATGATATCGTCAGAGTGTTAAAAAAAAATATTTTACAGTTTTCCTGAGTATATACTGTATAAACAAAAGGATAAAAGACATGATTGGTTAATGATTATATACAGTACTGTAAAGTATCATGGTACATCCTACCAAATTAAGTCAGGCCTTCATTTATCATGTATACATTATTTTATAGTAAAATTATTTCTTTAAGTTAAGGATCAGGTTTAACAGCCTCGTTCAAGAGTTCAACAGCAGCAACTTGGTGGAGCTGAGACTTAACACACCAGCCTTCTTATGAGTAGCTCAGAGACTTAACACACTGCCCCTAGTGGTGATTCATTTCCACCATACTGTACATACACATTTTCCTGAGTTACAGAAGTCTATATTTCATCATCTTCGTCTTCTTCAAAACAACTTACTGTATCTAATCAACCCACATTTATTATTTTTTTTGGTTTTTGTCCCTAAGGTGTTTCCCTGATGACTGTCTTATCCTCTGAGATACACATGCAAACACACACACACACCCTGGTCAGGCCATGGCCTTGTACATGAATTAAAGCGTGATTTACCCCTTAAAGCTCAGAACATTTTTTTTATAAACATATATAGGGCTCATGATTGTGCAGTATAGAGTGACATATTATTATTTTCATCACAAAATAGGCAATATAATGAGCTGAAGTTTAGTTAATTTTAACCAACTTCCCCAAACACGACTCAGCGAAAAGTTATAAACTGGGTCACAAAGGATAAGGAATAGCACAAATACACACAATCACGTGTTTTTATGCCTGTTTTCGGTTGTTTCTACATCATGACTAAAGAAATAATGATTCTATGCTCATTTTGTGAGTTGTACATTTTTGCAACTTTATTACATTATAAAAGTTCTGTTAACTTTCGTTCTACGTGACATATCCAAAAACCCAAGTACAGTATAGAGTTTGACCTGAGTCGCAGGCACGTATCTGTGCCACTTGGGTTTTATGGGTTTTAAACAATGTTTGAACAGATATGATCCATTTTATTCTACCACATTGTCTGTCTGTCTGTCTGTCTGTCTGTCTGTATTTTCCAGAATGGCCTCCACGTTTCTTTTTATTTATCTCCCGTTTGTTGTTCTTCTCTTGTTGTCTATTCTGCTTTGACATTTTTTTCTATAGCTATCTCTTTTCTATCTATCTATCTATCTATCTATCTATCTATCTATCTATCTATCTATCTATCT
>JAQMYG010000013.1:12931117-12942296 GCA_030014215.1 Clariallabes teugelsi
TCCCACGGCACACCTGACGATCTCTCACGGCACACTAGTGTACCGCGGCACACTGGTTGAAAAACACTGGTCTAGACTGCTTTATCCTGTCTACTATGGTAAAGTCGCGGGGAGCCTGGAGCCTGTCCCAGGAGACTTTGGGCACAACACGTGGTACATCCTGGACTGGGTGCCAATCTGCTCAGACAATTTGGGATCGCCAATTAGCCTAATCTGCATGCCTTTAGACTGTGGAAGGAAAACCGGAGTACCCGGAGGAAACCTACCAAGCACAGGGATAACACACAGGAATCAAACCCTAATAACATTGGAGGTACCAGGCGATTGTGATAACCACTACGTCAGTGCGCCGCCTAGTGTCATTCATTCATTCATTAACGAATATTGGTGAAAATCGCTGTGGTACTGTATATAACAAGTAAAGCTCTACAGGAAATGTGTTTATCGCAAACTAATCGATTAACACATTATTAAAGCGGAGAATAGGCTTTTGACAGGAGATATATGCAGTACATTTACACACACACGCACAAAGACACAAACAATTAACGCGAGTGAAAGAATAAAGCTGTCTTTCTAATCCTGCTCAGCGAGCGAGAAAAACAAAGCAGCATGACACATAAGCTCAGAAAATTGATCTTTCTTTTTTGATGTTTCATCACAGTAAACATGTTGCCTAGAGTTGATGAGGAATATTTATCCTCACTCTCTTCAGACTCAGCCAGAGCCCACTTTATACATCGATTCAGAACTTTCAGGATTCCGCATGTGAAACGGTCTAAAATTCCCCGATTAAGCTCATGAAGAGCTGTAATTATGAGCATGATTCATCTGGTGTGTGTAGCTGAGCAGGAAAGGAAATCTACAGTATAGGATTAAGAGCCAGGGTGTTTATGAGTACACTTTATGGTTATTTGGCCATCCAGTATTTGCTGCTTTATTAGTGCGGTGCGGCAGTTGATAACATGGGATTAAAGTCTAGCACATCCAGGATTTACTTGTATTATAAAACATGCAATGTTGGAATTAAGAAATGCATAACGAACTGGTTAGAGGAAACAGATATTATGCAGTTTTGTAATATTTCTACCATTTAACAAATGGTAACTTGAAATCTCTCAAATGGGAGCGGCATTGCATGCAGTGGCTGGGTGGTATGGGGTGTGGCAACCCACTCGGACCTCCAGATTCAAAAACCACCAACCTAGAGCCTTAGCCATCTGAGCCACCACTCCAGCATCTTACAAGTAATGTTCCCCTTTATATAGCTCGAACACACAACTTTTGGTTTTATCCAAACTTCCATTTAGAAGCTTTTTATAATGAAACTTTATGAAGCCGTTCAGCACACCCGGTGATGTTTCCTCAGTCAACTTATTATCCGCGCTAAACGTGCCATTATCACACACAGCCGAGTAACCACGCTGTGATTATGGAAAGCCTTTCGAGTCAAATTTGATTATGTGATTAGTTTGTGTTTAAAAGAAAAAAAGAAATTTCTAGATTAATCACATGCGTTAATGCGTTCGTATTGACAGCCCTAATAGAAATGCAAATAAGCAATCAGATTACTTCAGTAGATCCTTTTTACAATTCTGATAACAGGCAAGATGAACGCACGAATACTCTAATGTTCCTTCATTTAATAGAATCCTATTTTAATATGTAAATACATGATCAGATACATTGTACAGACTACTTGGCTTAGTTTAATGTTTAAATAAGCATTTTTGCAGTGAGAGCCAATAGATACACTAACATTACCGTATAACCTCACAGCTTTAACATCCAGCACCACTCATTTGTAGTAAAGCAGAAAGTGTGTGAATTCAATCGCGATACAGTCTTATCAAGCAGACAGAATGAGAACAAAATGGGAGGCAGTTTGAGTGTAAATCCACTCTCAGACTAACCCTTCATAACAACGATGCTAATTCAGATTCTAGTCACGCTAATTGCTAATGAACAAACCCTCCCACTCAATTGAGTGTCGTGAAACACCGTCTCAAACCAGGGACATGTCAGTCCGCCTACACAGCAGCTCCAGCTCACTGTTTTCTACTTCATCTCTGATGGCTTTATTTCTTTGATATCTTTCTTGTTAACATTTGGCATTTTTCCATTTCTCTTCCTGGAATCCTGCAGTTCACTTATCCGGTGAAATCACGCTGTCGTATTTCGGTCCCTTCTGAAGAGTCGTAGGATGTAATTTGTTTGTCTGCTATTGCCCCGGTCGGACTGGCACAAGCAGAGGTTTGATCTCGGGAAATAGCCTCTGCAGCGACACATATGGCAGAGGAGCTCACGCAGTCCACCCTTGCGTGTTCTTGAGTTCAACTTCAGTATCCTTTTTTTTATTTTTTTCTTGTTTTCCTTCTCTGCCTCCCAACCTTACTTTTTCCTGTCATGAGCAATTTTCCTCAAGCCTTTCTTTCTCAAGCACTACTGATTCACGAGACTGGAAAATCGCCTACTTGTGCTGTTAGAAAAGCAGCAAAGGAAAAAAAAAAGAAAGTTCAGCACTTAATTACCGGTACATGCCTTGTGCTGAGGAGATAACTGCCACCTACCTCCATAATCAACTCTGGCAGCCTCACCCAGCCAAAACTGGAGATGAAGAATACTTAAAGAATCAAGCACTATCTGTTCCTTCTCTCTCTCTCTCTCTCTCTTATTTGACTCTGGGAGGAAAACATTTTGTTTTTCATCAGCAGAGAGACATAGTTGACATGACCCAGTTTCTCACATTTTTAATAATATATGCTTGGAATTGGCAGCACGGTGGTGAAGCGGTTAGCACTGTCGCCTTGCACCTCCAGGGTCCGGGTTTGATTCCCATCTCTGTCTCCATGGAGTTTGCATGTTCTCCCTGTGATTGGTGGGTTTCATCCAGGTACTCCAGTTTTCTCCCACAGTCCAAAGACATGCAGATTAGGCTAATTGGCATTCCCAAATTGCCTGTAGTGTGTGAATGAGTGTGTTTGGCTTGGCACCCTATCCAGGGAGTACCCCACCTTGTGCCCTAAGTCTCCTGGGATAGGATCCAGGCCCCCCGTGACCCTGAATACAGGATAAAGCGGTATAGACGATGAGATTATGAGACGATGCTTAGAATTGCATAGTCTTGTCTACTAATATATGTAACTTTCTTTTGGATGCTCTCATCAAGAGGTCGCCACAGTGGACCATCCAATCCGCACACAGGTTTTACAACGGTTGACCTTCCTGACGCAATCCTTCCATTTTTCCAGCTTTAGCCACCTGAGCCACGACTCCCCAGTCTTGACTGATAACACATTTGGTAAACATTGCTAATCATGCTAGCTGAAATCTTTTTTATTTATTTTACACTACTGTATATAAACTACATATTAGGTACAGTACTGTATATCACCGTGTTTCCCATGAGGAGAACTCACTAGTAGGCTTTACACGGACAATATTTCTTCACTCAGATTGAAATCATTGTGATGAAAGATTCCAACTGATCGATTACAAGAAGTCCATTTAAATCCACAAATCCTTTAATCAGAATGTATCTTCTTTTTGACACGTGGAAAGTGGCTTTGGAACGGAAGCAATATTTCCTTTCTGGAAACTCATCATGTCACCTGTGCAGAAACAATATATGTATTCCAACAGGAGAGAAACCATCAGATCAAGAGGCTCATGGCTAATATTTACCTATTGAATAGATTATGAGAGGATTACATCGCTCCAGATTAAAAATTGATTCCAATACTTACAGATCAGATGGCTCTGTTCTGATTGAGGTGGTTACATGATGCATTTTTATCCTGATTGGGTTATTATTTCTGTCCCTGGAAATGCACTGACTGAGCAGTAAAGAAGGCTCCGTTGTTGGACACGAGCGTCCGTGCTGTGTGATCTAAGTTCTGGAATCAACACTGTCTGCTGTCTGTGTACACCAACTAATGGATGTACAGTATTTTAGGAACTGTCCTGAGTTCATGGCTTTATCTATGGAAAACTAGTTAAAATATAAAGTCATGCAACTCCTACTGATTTCGTGATCAGTCATCCCAAACGCCAACACATTCAACTGGTACAAACAAACTGAGAGCACTAAAGGCAGCCACATGTAAAGTCATTTTAACTTGATGAAATCTCTTATTAATGAAGATGTACAACTGATATTTACAGAAGACTTCAGTACGATGATGAGACTCTTAGGTGCAGTAAAATGGTGAATAAGAAGAAGGCTGAACATCCATGGATGACGAGCCCTGCCGAGGTGGCTCGAAACCCGGTAGTTCCTGTGAACATTAAGCGAATGGATGGATGGATGGATGGGTAGAAACTGTACACACAATCATTCACCAACATCACTTGCACATTACAGTAACTCTGTAATGATGTGAGTTATTGCCATATCCCCTATACCGCCCTGACCTCGCTTCAAGCCATTTCAACATGGTTGGGAGTTCCTGAGAGGCCAGCGTTCCTAACATGAAGCAAGCAATCTGATCATGGCTCCAGCATACTGAGAAAACTTTCTACCTTGATGGTATCCAAGCACTACGACAACACCCAGGATGAGTGCGTTAGAGTAGCACTGGATTATATACAGTAAAAAATAAGTAGTCTTTACTCTCCAAGCCATGTTATCTTATTCTGCACATTCAAAAGTCCCAGTTTGACTTGAATGTCCCTCATACTGTACAACAGGTGCCAATACCTGCTCCGCCTGGTGTATAATGATACATTCGGAGAACTTCCAATTTTCCACCGCCATACCCAGTCAGGTGGGTTAATACCTACTTAACTCTGCTGGATTTCAGGAAATCCATGCAAACAGGCTAATGCGCACACGTACATGTGGCTCGTATTTCTGTTCGGTCCCGGTGGCAGACCTGCAGGCTGCGCATTAGTCACTGAAGCATGGCAACACTCTGCCCACATGCACACATATGCAAAACTCACACACACACGCTTCAATAACCCACAGCGTAATTACAGGCAGCTCTTTGGAGTGATGCCATGTGCCAGAGGAGAGTTTATGAACGTCTGTATCTGTATCTGTTTTCTCTCTGCAAATGACATGCCAGATCATAAGAGGAAAAAAAATCCAATAGACATAAATCCCTTTAGCAAAACAGAGAGAATCTGCGGAAATGTGAACAACATGCCATTATATCTCATCTTCCTCGTCGTAAAGCCACCATTTTGAGTCATTTTGTACGCGTTAACCATATCGATCATCTTCTCCAGCATTTCTCATGTCCCGCCCTTCAATCTATAGCAATCCATTTGATTTTCTCTCATCTCACATGTTCTTCTTCTTCTAGTTTTCTGGTTTAAAGAGAATAACCTTTTCCTCCTCCTCCTCCTCTTCCACCTCGTCCTCCACTTCCTCCTCCTTCTCCGTTTCTCATTCCGAAGAACTTCACCTGTGATCAGTGAATTCCTTTCCTCAGCATGTGCAGAGTGAGACACATGTCTCGCAGTAAGAAGATCAACCCTTTTCCATCCATCACCCTGTCAGGACTTGAACACATTGTTCCACTGTACAAAACACACACACACACATGCACAAATTTCACTCCAAATTGATTTACAGTAGGCGGAGTAGTGTCCTTGGAAGTTGGGAATCGGAGGCATGCTGTGTCTCAGAAAGGCTTTAAGGTTATGAATTAAATTACAACAGGCACCATGTGAATGATTACGCTGAAGGTGCATGATGAGAGCACTGGATTGGAAAATTAGTTCAAGCCTTAAACATTAAGTGTGAATGATCTGCTTATAAACGTACAATATCGGTTATTTTGTCTATAATAATAAACTATGCAAATATCTCTTTTGTTTTAAAGAAATTTTATTTTTAGTTTCTGCAGAAACTGAAGCATTTTAGAGGAAAAAAGTCTACATAATGGAAGATGAAAATCATGGTCTTTGTAATACTGCCATCCTTTATTCTTCTCTTCGCTTGACATAGGAGCTGAAAGGCTAGAAATCCCTTTCCTCTCTGGACCAGGATTGGTTATGAAGCAATGTATTTAATTCTTGTGCTCCACTGGTTCCCTCTTGAGACTTTGAGGTTCCCTCTCCTATCACTTGGCTCTTAAGATACTATACAACCGTTTGTTGGTTTTCTGTCCGGGCTGTCTATTTCACCTCTTCCTGCACACCTCTTCATTTTTTTTTTTTTTAGATGAGAAAAATCAAACAGCTGTACAATACCCATAATGGAGGTTTTATTCCCGAGCCTCTTCAGCTTCGCGTGAGGGATTGAAGTGAATATATTCGAGCTAGCTCAAAAACCCGAATACATCCCCAGATTGTTCTTCATTTTTAATACAATCCACTTGTTCTCTCTAGTCCATTTACTCTTCCCTCTCAACTTTTCATTTTCTTGCCTGTTGTAGCATGACAGTCTGGCTGATACACAAGAGCCACCAGGAAGGATTGAACTTATACAAAACCCTCTCTCGGTTGTTCTTATTACTCTGTCTTTCTTTATTAAAGTCAGTCTCAGACCCCTTTTTCTCCTATCATTTCATTTACATTAAACGAAGTCTGTATACAGTAGATGATATTTTCTTGCCCAAAATTGTATCTCTAGTCAGCTGCCACTTCTTATTTAACCAGGCATCATAAAACAAAGGATTTAATCACTAGAACTAAAGTACACAAATGTACAACCAAACAGATATTAGTGTCTCTTAAAGGCATCTACTTAATATAAGAAACAAGGGGGATAGGGTCCATCCACTTGCCATCTGGCACATTGGGTGACAGATACTCCCCACCCTGGAGATATATATCCGTTGTTTCTGTGGCAGTTACTGTACTTACACGGTTGGGTTGCCAACTCAATGCCAGATTGTATCTGAGCACTTAGCAGTAAAGAATCTTGCTCAAGGGTCCAACAGTGGCAGTCTCTTGGCATCGGGCTCGAACCACGGACCTCCTGATCTGCAGCCCTAAACCTTAAACACTAACCTACGTACCCCTGCCCCCATAATGAATAAGACTTACAAGAGTATCCTTATTATATTCAGGATCACGGGAGGCCTGGAGCCTATTCCAGGAAACTTTGGATACAAGAAAAGGTACACCTTGGACAGGGTGCCAATCCATCTCACTCATTCACTCACTACGGGCAATTTGGAAACACCAAATAGCCTATGAAAACTGGGAGAAAACCAGAGTACCTGGAGGAAACTCACCAAGCACCAAGAAAAATGTGCAGACTCCACACACATAGACCAACGGCAGGAATCAAACCCTTCACCTTTGAGGTGTGAGGCCACAGTGCTAACTACTAAGCCCAAAAAAAATTGTTAGAGTTAAACAAGTTTCTATACTGGAGAAACAAGTCCGACAAGTCCAGGGGTAAGAAGTAACAAAGCAATGTAAAATCCTGAATTTTCACATTATTATACAGTATTTACAAGTTGGCCTAAATTTTAAGAATATCTGACCAAAATGCCCATGCAAGGGTCTTCCCCAAACTGTTGCTACAAAGTTGAAAGCAAAAAAAAGAAACAATACTCTAGAATATCCAAACCTGTTCCAACAACTGTGTACAATTTAGTTTCCATGAAGATACGGTTTGCCAATATTAATGTGGACAAACTCGGGAGACCTGATCCTATCCTTAATGAACACCTTTTGGATGATTTGGAATGACAGCTGAGCACCAGGCCACCTCGGCTATCATCAGTGCATAACCTCTTATTCTCTTATGGGTGAATGAACACTAATCCCAACAGACAAATTCCAAAGTCTAGTGAAACGCCTTCTCAGAAATGTTGAGGCAGTTGAGTTATATCATTGTTATATCTTCTTATGTGAATCTTTCTTACACTTTTGTAATATGAGTGAAGAATTTCTACAGCATTGGGGTTTTTTTTTTAGCTGAAGAACAGCATTGATACCACTGTAAAGAATAATCCTTTTACCACCTCCACATGTCCAGTGTCTTTTTCACCTTCTATCCTTTCTGATATTTTTCTCTACATATTTCTTTCTTGGTAGCTGCAAACTTTAATGCTGGCAGCATTTCAAGTGAAAAGGTATCGTGAAGGTCCCAGGAATATTTTCTTAACTTGAGGACAGATCTCAAAGTAATGGCAGCTAAAACATAACTAGACTAGTAAAGGCTGTAAAGAGATGTGAGTTCAGGTTCCTTAATGTTCCATCCATCCATACATCCATTCATCTAGGAACCTCTGTAGTCCAAGTAGGAACTGTGGAGGCCAATGTTGACCATCTCCAGTCAACACTTGAAAACACATTTACACACTATGGGAAATTTGGCATTGCCAGTTCTGCAAATCTTTGGATTGTGGGAGAAAACTGTCCCAGAGTCCCTGGGGGAAACCCACCAAGCAGGACAGAACATGCACACTCTCTGCATACAGAACCCAAGGTGCAAGGTGACAGTGCTAATCATTACACCTCTGTGCCACCTTCTTCAATCTAAGTGTGAAATAATTTCTGGAAATCTACCAATACAAATATGGCCGCGAGCAAATAATTTCGCTATATATAGTTTGTTATATGTGTCAAAGATTTTGACAGAACATTATTTAATGCATTATAGCAGTGTAGGCAATAGTATATAATGTTGCCCCACAAATTTAGCCAATCTAAGGTGGTTCACCAAGGGTTCATCAAAGCTTCTTTGGATACTTAATAGTATTTTAGATTCCCAAATGGGGTTCTTTCTTAAAGTGAAACATCCAACTACATAGCACGTAAAAGGACATACAAAACAATCTTTAAAGCTGATTTGTTGGGAGTGACTGATTTTTGAAAAGGAAATTGAGAGTTCATGAAGGATTTTTCAGGATGGTTATCATTTCTACCTTTCTAAAAAATATATATATATATATATTCAACCTAGGAATTTTTCCTTGATTGTTGGTGGGTTGTGAGTCCTCTAAGGTGCTAGATGGAAACCTTTTACTAAGATTGGACCTCTTGCAATTGAATGTAACTGCTTATTTACTTCATCTCTTGACAAAAGGTCAAGCGCTATACACGCTTTAAAGGGTTGTATTTTACTCAAAGCATGGTCATTTATTTGTTTGTCCTCAGTAAGAGATTATTATTATAGTCAAGGATACAGTGGATCTGGAAGCAGGAATACAACCTAGTCGATTGCAGGAGTTGAACCACACACACCATGGCACCATTTACACCATGGCAAGAGTCACCAGTCTACCTACTGGAACATTTTTTTGAGACATGGGGAAAACCACTGAACCCATGCAAGCATGCTGTATTCTTTTATCTACAGTGTTCTTCAGAGAGATCAGAAATGTGAGAGACAAAATATTGTCTGTGTATATGTTGTTTGTACAGTATATTCTCCTTTGCCTATATCAGCCATCCATAATTGACCATTTGTGCATCCGACAAGTTCCACAAAATCAGCGCTCCGTTTTCAAAATGCTTTCCAGAACCGCTCACCCTATTGAGAAATTAACTCGTAGATAGATCCGCTTCATAAGTCATCTGTGTAGGCGTCATTATAGCTTAAAGTCATCAGCGGCCCTCCTGGGGTTCAGGCAGATGGGCTGATCTGTTAATGATTCGCTAATGCTAGTGTCAACCTAATGGAAAAGCGTAGCTTATTCTGTCACTCAAAGACGCATACGCGCAGAACAGCAGTGAAATCGATGTAGCGCCGCACACACTCTCGAATACGCACATGGTCAGTAAAATCAATGAAGTGTGATCTGCACAAACAAGGCTATTAAGTAAATAATAGGCTCAGTCAGCATTAATTGAATCTAAGAATGGACGCCTGGTGCAGTTTCCCAATTTGAATCAAACTGTGGAACCACACTGGTTGCTTTACTCAGGCTTGAGTAGGGAAGAAGCAAATTGGTCACGGAAATAATTAGATGAGCAGAGAAATATCCACGCACACACACACATGTGTCATAAATTGCTGCGTCCATAAAATTACGCTGTATCTCTCAATGAGGCAAATAACAGATAGTAATATCTATCTTCTGTCATCCCCTACTGATCTGTTCATCACTCACTCTGCGGGGGGACACCTCAACAGAGGTCATTCCCTGACTCACTGTCTCTGAGCTGTGAAGAAGATGTACGCAGATTGCTGATATTGGCAAAGGAGACAAGGAAGGAGAAACAAATCTCTCTTGTCTTGCTAACACACATGAGGATGAATGGGATGCAATAATTACACATCTAACCGCTAGCTAGAGTTGCATCCATGTCCAATCGTCTTACGTGTTACCAGGACAATTCGGAGTGATTTGAGGCTCTTTGCTGTACGTGCCTGTTTCATGCTTTGTGTGTGTGTGTGTGTTGTTTGGAATGTTAAAACTCAGAGACCTTACTTTTTTTTCCTCCTTCTCACTTCCCTTCACTATCTCTCCTTCTTTTCTGGCTCACAATTTTCTCTTATCCCCTCTCTTTCTTTCTTGCTTGCTTTCTTTCTTTCTTTCTTTCTTTCTTTCTTTCTTTCTCTCAATGTCTCCCAACAGGTCGGCAGTTGACAATCTTTAACAGCCAGGCTTTCATAAAAATCGGCGGCGGTGAAAAAGGCCGCAACTTCCAGGGGCAAATCTCGGGCCTGTACTACAACGGCCTGCAGGTTCTAAAGCTAGCGGCGGAAGGAGATCCGAATGTACAAGTGCAGGGTAACCTGCGTCTGGTGGGCGAAGTGCCCTCGGTCCTCACCACAGACACCACGTCCACCACGCCGCTTGCAGACATGTCCACCACTATTATGGAGACCACCACCACCATGGCCACCACCACCACCCGCAAGCAGCGCTCACCCACCATGAGAGACACTGTCACACAGGTGAGGACAAAAAAAAATAAAAAAATAAACTGATCCGGATCAGTGGTGATAAGTTTGAAGGGCGTTCAAGTCAAACCAGGATTTTTGATTGTGCAGAATAACAGCTCAGTTATGAAGGTTAAAATCCCCTTTATTTCTCTATATTTTTCCCTGCTACACTAATGCACTTATCCCCAGAGGTGGAAAGTAATGAATTACATTTACTCGCGTTACTGTAATTGAGTAGATTTTTTGTGTAATTCTACTTTTTAAAGTAGTTTTTAAAATCTGTAATTTTACTTTTACTTATGTATGTTTTGTTTAAAGTATTGTACTTCACTACATTTTAAATCATATTCGCTACTGAGTAAAAAATAAATGAATGAA
>JAQMYG010000013.1:12977211-12988472 GCA_030014215.1 Clariallabes teugelsi
TCTACAGACAATTCCTTTGACTTCATGCTTGGTTTGTGCTCTGACATGAACTGTCAACTGTGGGACCTTTTATAGACAGGTGTGTGCCTTTCCAAATCATGTCCAATCAACTGAATTTACCATAAGTGGACTGCAATTAAGCTGCAGAAATATCTCAAGTAAACTTTTTTTCATGTTGTCATTATGTTGTGTGTAGAATTCTGAGGGGGGAAATTAATTGAATCCGTTTTAGAATAAGGCTGTGACATAACAAAATATGGGAAAAGTGATGCGCTGTGAATACTTTCCGGATGCACTGTATGTGTTCCTTGGAACATTCAGGGGGTGCACTGCAATAGATTCTGGGCCCCTTGTTCAGGGGTTAGAGAGGGATTTGGGATCCAGCTTTTTATTAAACGCTTTATTTAGAGGGTTTCTTGAAGTAGGATTCAGAGGATTCCCAGAACAAAGCCATTTCCATGTTGAGAATTAAAGGTGCGAGAGACAGCATGTAGTGTGTGTCTGAACACAAGGAATGTAGTCCTAACTTACTTGAGACAGGAGTTATGGTAGAGCTGAGAGGGTGTCAAATCTGAGGGCCTGAGGGGGTTGCCCATGGTTTGAGCCCTCTCAGCTTAAATCAATGAAAATCCTGTGAACGTGTCTACCTGATGACCCTGAGAGAACTCGGCTAAGAAGTGGAATTGTGAAGAAGTAATTGATTGCCACCTACCTTGTGTAAGATGCAAGGAATCTCCTTTGACCAGTGAGACTGGTTGTGTGTCTACCATTAAAACCTCCTGCTGAATATTTTATGTTGCGTGTCCATAACAGCTCTGACTCATTACGACAAGTTCTCTGAAGGTGTGCTGTGGTATCTGGCATTAAGACGTTTGCAGCAGACCCTTAAAGTCCTGTTAGGTCCTCCATGGATCGGATTTGTTTGTCCAGCTTATCCCACGAATGCTTAACCGGGCAAAGATCTAGGGAATTTGTAGGCCATGACAACATTCTGAAAGATTTTTGCAGAGTGTCAGGGCACATTATACTGCTGAAAGGGGTCACTGCCCTCAGGGAATACTGTCACGATGAAGGGTTGTACTTGGTCAGCAACAATGTTAAGGCAGGTGGTATGTGTCAAAGAAACATCCACATAAATATCCCCAGCAGAACATTCCCCAGAGCATCACACTGCCTCTGCTGGATCGCCGCCTTCTCATAGTTCATCCTAGTGCAATTTCTTCCTAAGGTAAGCGACACACACAATCCACAAGATGTAAAAGAATACAAGCTTAATCAGACTGGTCCACTTTCTTCCATTGCTCCATGGTTCAATTTTGATGCTCACTTGACAACTTTAATAACTTTGGGTGATAGACAGGAGTCATCATGGGCACTCTGACTGGTCTGCATCAATACAGCCCCATACACAACGAGCTACAATGCATAGTGTGTTTTGAGACCATCCTATCCATATTATCATCAACTTTGTCAGCAGTTTGTGCTCCAGTAACTCTTCTATGGGATCGCACCAGAGCGCTAGATGTGGAGGAATATGAGCTTCCAGGGCAATAGTTCTTCTCAGTTCTAAATGAGGCAGTAGTTGTTATGGGGTTACTCTGCCCTTTCATCAGTTGCTAGAACTTATTGAATATAGTCGCAGCTCTTCTGTTTTATTAATGATCTTTGATTAAGGTTGGACCACCACAGGCAAAAATGATTGTTCTGTTACCTCCTAGTGCACTTGCCAAGATCATCCATCAGTCATGCAGTCATGTATGACCCCCGTGTTCACATTAAATAAATTCAATCGTCATTATGTTCTTATTTCATTTGCATGTCAGATAAACAGTCCACTCGTAAATACAGTTGGTCATGACTTCCAAAGTTGGGAATATGGTCTTCTGGTTCTTTATTTCTCTCACTGAGCAGGCTTTCTACTGAATTACAAGCATTTTTTTCTGCTCCATAGCAGTCATTAGTTTTCCATTATTAGCACTGCGATCCTGAAGTCATCTACTGTATCTATTTATTATTTCACTCGTTAATTCTCTTTTGAAGGTCTTGATGCTGTATTTGGATCAGTGGCCTCACTGAAGAGCAGGCCATCCAGAGCACATCCATCATCTTCGCCCACGTAACGATGCCCAGGAAGTTCATCAGCTTGAGGCTCGATGCAACAAAATTCTGGTCGTTCCATCACCACGATACATGGCGGATATCATAACTTTATACAGTAATAATTACCTTAGAATTACCTTAGAATTTTGATTCACTGTTGTCCACTTTTCTCAGAAGACTTTCTACTAGATTTTGAAGCATGGCTATGGGAATATGGGGCAGTGGTGGCTAAATCGGTTAAGGCTGTGGGTTACTGATAAGAAGGTCTGGGGTTTCAGGCCCAGCACTGACAAGTTGAGCCCTTGAGCAATGCCCTTAACCCTATCTGCTCCAGGGGTGCTGTATCCAGGCTTACCCTGCGCTTCCTAACTGGAATATGCGAAAAAAATTATTTTACTGTTCTATAGTACAAGTGACCAAATAATTTTATATTTTATTCTTATTATTTTATAAGAAGATTATTAAGGGCCCTATTAAGGGCCGTTCAGGTCAAACCGGGACTTTAGATCGTGCAGAATAAGAGAACACAGATAAGAGTAAAAACTACCATAAAGGTAAAAAAAATTCTCAGTACACCGGAGCCATGATTGGACAGCCTGCTTTATGTCTGAAACGCTGGCCTCCCAGGAACTCCCTTATTGGTCCAAATGTGGAAATGGATTGGAGCGAGGTCAGGACTGTCCGATTAACTATAGATAGATAGATAGATAGATAGCATGTGAATTTATTTAAATACAAAACTGATTTAATGTATATTTATAGGTATTCATTTTAATATAAATAAAGGAAATAAAAAAACTAATCATAGGACTTGATCTGGGGATCAAACTCAACTTTAGCTTTCAAGCTAAACTTTAGTCTTTTCCCTCAATGTTTATTATTTGTATTCATAGTATGCAGGTCACTAAAGCAGGGGAGAGAGAGAGAGAGTGAGAGAATTAATTTCTAAAACAAACTACACTTTTAAATCCTATATACACTTCATTACAGTGCACTGCTGCATATGGTCCTTGGCAATGTTTTTTTCTATGGAAAACCCTACACTGTTTTTTATATTCATGAGACGTGTAATTCCAGTAATGTGCAGAAATCCAATTTTATTTTTCCTGCAGTTTAGTTCAAGCCCCACGGGTATCCGATGTACAGCGTGTACAATACAGTGAGGTTATATAGCCATAATACAGAGCAGCATGTTTCATCATCACTCAGCTAAATGGACATAAAGTGAAGTAAAAGTGAAGGGTGATGTGAGCGAGAGAGAAAGAGAGAGAAAGAGAGAGAGAGAGAGAGGACGGGAAGGGAGGGAAAATTACCTCGCCATATCATCACTGTGTACTGTGGACAGCTAGCGAGTCATTTTATTACTGGGTGGTAAGGTGGATGAATGCACTCTGCTGATCTCATTTGGATAAGCTGAGCTAGCGAGTAGAATATAGCCATCTATCATTATTTCCAGCAACAGAATACGAGCAGAGCTTTAGGACCACCATTTATTAGACCATGTACCTGTAACTCAAGTGTATTCAATAGCACCACAGCAGCCTGTGAATCACAGCAAAGGATAACCATTTGAAATGCACAGGCACTTATGAGAATAATAGACAGCGTTATTGGATCCCTTATGGAGAATACGAGGTATCTTTACAGCCAGCTTTATTAAAGTACAGTGAGTTTTTCAGAAGGTTGCTGGGAAAACAGATTAAACTTGTATTGCTTTATTTATTTTTATTTATTTATTTATTTATTTAGCTTATATCCAAGTCATAATGCATTGACACAGCTGGATGATTTAGTTGTTTTTTGTTGTTGTTGTTTTTATACTAATGATGTAATATAAAAGAATCCAACTTTTAAAAAAATCCTGGATATACTTGTGCTTTTACAAGTGTAAAATCATTAAAGGTCCCATATTTTATGTAAATGAGATACCACACATTCACGCCCCATCAGAGAACAGTAGTGAGCAATGAGCTGGGCGAGGGGGTGTTCTTATGAGGTCACATTAGGGGGGAAATTTACAATTTGACAATATACAAAACAAAACAAAAAAAAAAGGAAAAATGGCGAATATGATTTTTTGTACACACACACTGGACACTGGAGACCCATCTGAATGTCTAAAAATGACAATCTGATGAAGAAAAATCTGATGTAATTAATACAAATATGTTTTGAGATGGATATAAATTTATCATTACAAATAATAATTTGACATCAAAATATTGATATTGACCTATATGATTTGTTTCCACCTTGGAACAGTTAAATGTAAAAAAACTAATTTTAGTGTATTCACAATGTAAAAATAACGTTCATGCAGAAAGTTTGGCTAAATTTCATTTTTTGGTGAATTCTATAAACTAAGATAAATTTAATAGAGTAATAAAAATTTTGAACTGACAATTTTTATTGGAATTTTACTTAGTAAGAATGTGCATATAATTTTATGATGGATATTGTAGATAGATAGATAGATAGATAGATAGATAGATAGATAACTTTATCTATCCCAGATAATGTCCAGCTATCCTGCAGCAATTAAGACAGTAACACAAAGACAGGTTGTAAATGTGATTACGCGCTGTATATCTTATAGTATAGTCAGTACACACAGGCACAGAACCGACCAGAAGTTACTAGTGCAATGCACAAATTTACAAAAAAAAATGAGAACTAACAAGTGAAATTAAGTTAATTGCAGTGCAGCCTGGATGTACAATTTCATGTGTAGCAAAGTGACCACAGTGCAAATAGTATTAATCATGCAAATAACACCATGAAAGTGATGATAAAACTGAGTCTGTGCATAATGGCAAAATATGTAAGAGCGAGAGTAACTCAGCAGACCATGAAGCTAACAGATCTGAGAGTTATGTTATACCGTGATGTATACAGTATAGCAGAAGAGCCTTAAGCCTAGATCTTACAGTCCACATTCCCAAACCCCTGTAGTGAGGCGTTGGAGAGCCGAAAGTCTCCGGGGGCAAAGGATTTCCTGAGTGCCGTAATACCGCTGATGAATTATTCACCCAAAAATAATGTTCAAAGACATCATCTATATTACTCATATTTTTTTCCTTGTCCTTAATTTAATTTCATAATTATATAAGTATATATAAATTTATTGAAATGTTGTAAAAAATTATAATAATTTAAAAGATGGTTAATATTTAAACTGGATTTTTGGTTTAAATTAGAATTACTTTACATGTAATACAGTATATATAATCACCATGTTAAATAACTTCAATTAATCATTGATCAATCATGCACAGATTATCAAGTATATGAAACTGTGATAATCAGTAAAATTTCCAGAATTTAATAAATGTCAAAAATAAATGTGTGTATTTGTGTAAATTTATATGTATAAAAATTTTTTTTCATTTATTTATTATATATATATATATATATATATATAGTCGGACAAAAAATTAAACTCAATACATATGAATATTTTAATACAAAATGTATTGCTATATGTCATGTTATGCTATATATAATAATATTATGATAATATGATAATATAACAAAATCATTAATATTATAATAATTATGTAATTATGTAATAATTATTAATAATATTATAGTATATATGGGTGTGAACTGAAATAATGGCACAGTAAAAATATATATTATGTTGTTGTTTGGCTGATGTTGTACTTGACAAATACTAAGACCCGCTACAATCAGTTGATTTTTTAAAATTTCTATCACAAAAAAACATGGAATTAAAAGAGGGAACACCATCTTCTACACAATGGAATTTGGCACATGTAACTTTGATTAATACGCTTTTTCTGGGACGGGAATGTGCTCCAGTGCAGCTTTATCGTAAAGAGACCGTCTACAGTAACTTGTTACACAGCACAGCACCACTGGCTATTAAACCTGTCTGGGGTGTAAATTCGATTTTATACTTTAAAGGTAAAGTGACTCAGTCTAGAAGTACAGAAAATATTTCTGTTTGGCTAGTTTGGACTATTAAGGCATCAAGATGCAATTAAAATTTTTCCAGTGGGGTTGCCAGGTTGAACCCAGTGATTATACTGGCGTGGCAGTAATGTCGGGTAAAAAAAAAAAAAAGGCATTTCCAACATGGGCATGTTAAAGTACTTAACTTACATACTGTATGAGAAAGAATGAAAGCATCCGTGAATCATCGACCAATTTAACTTTATTAGGAATACAAAATTGAGTCTATTTTAGAGTGCTGAGACATTAATTTTAATTCAATTAAATTTTATTTATATAGCGTTTTTAACAATGGTCATTGTCTCAAAGCAGCTTCACAAAATGAAAAGAAAATGAAAACTGTGGAGTAGTTTTCCAGGTTTCATGAAGGACTTTTTTGTCTCGCATTTCCTGACCAGTTTCAGAGGAATGTTTTTGTTTGTTAAGCCACACAGTGACCTATAATTCATTCAAGCATTAAAAAAAAAAATCTAATTTAAGACTTGAACCAGTGAGAAACAGGTACAGATTATTGCAGACGATCAGGCCGATGATTGCAACAATGGATCAGACTGGTGAAACCAAAAATAAATAAAACGCCGCATGATATTGGAACAGTCCTTGTTTATCATTTAAATGTTTTTTTTTTTTTTTTTTTTTTTTTAAACAAATTTCCCCAGTTGTGGAAACTGTACTTGACTATACTCTAAATTTTCAGATCACCAAGCCTGTCATCTGCCACCTGAAATGGGTCTTTATACAGTAAGCTTGAGCCAGGAGAAGCTTCATACACATGAGACATGAATTGCCGCTGCGAATTTGCATAACATGAATAATTCCTGCAAAACATCCTTATATGGTTGAATGAATACATTAAGCTCCAATATGCTGTAGGGGGTTTCAGCATGCCCATGCATAACCTCCCCATCCAAAACACTTTTAACTTGGTTTACCTCATGTTCAAGGTCTTCAGAAGCAGATCCACAGGGCCATATCACGTTGCATTTATCAAGGACAAGCTGGAACTACTTCCCAGCCACGTCCCTGTCAGGTTCTCAATATGTCCATCAGGTTGTCAATAATTTCCTGTCATGCACATAATGTTGGTGATATAAACCCGAGTTATTACATCTGATCAGATCTCACCAGGCACTTATCACATTCTTACTAGATTGTCATTTACGTCTGAAGTAATGGTATTAATACCACAATGTGCAGTGTTTTTCACTTTTTTTTTTTTGTAATAGACAATCTGCATTGCTGTTAACCTGCCGCATGCTTGCCATGAATGTGGTAAGCACCAGAAGAAGGTAATATGAACTTAATGAACTTAACACGTCTTCTACAGTACAGCGTGCCATGGTCAAAGCACAAGCCTGAAGAGGTTGTTGTGAGAACGGACACTGACATTGCAACAATGCAATGCCATCCCATTGACGACGTCATCCATTCTTTCCCATCTGCGCCATGCTCGTAGTGCGTCAATGAAACCTCGATGTTAGTAACATCATCAACTGGTTAATGCATCCTTAAGTTCTTGCTTCTCACCAGGCTGTTTTTTTTTTTTTAAACATATTTAAAAACACATAATTGTAGACGATACTACATCCTTATAGGTTTCTACTGTGTTCCGGCCAAAATGTCCAAGTTCTCATTGTATTTATCTAATTTCTTTGCCGGATGTAGTGGGAATGTGGCTCAGTGTGATGAGGGGATACATTCTACAAAATGCACCATTTGTTGGATTCAAAGCTGGAAAACTCTGAACCAACTCTGGGGAAGAAAAAAAAAACACAATCCTGTTTAGAAGCTATCGTTCTTCTTGGATGCTTGCCCACTTACTCTGGAACATGGAACACAGTGCACCTCTAATCTGCTGCTCAATTTGTGTTGTCTTCTGTTAGCAGCAATAAGGTCACTCCTGCAATTTCTAACCCTGATTTCATCCAAGATTTCATCCAAGACATGTCATTTTGGGAAGGCTGAATAAAGGCATCAGTTGGTTTCTTGACAATCAAGAGACCATATGTTAGGGTTCCAAGTCTATTTTCTATAGCGTGCACATGCATTTTTGTACGACTAACAAATACAACAAGTGTACAAGTATCAGTCAATCCCAAAACCTATCTTGGGTACCTTACACTTATTCACACACATTCATTATTCACACATATGGTGCGCTTTGCAACTAAGACAAAGATCCATTAAACTCCTGGAATAAATCTAACCCAGTCCACAAGTACTAGGTTTAGGCACCAACTTTTCCTTTGGTCATAAAAAGCCTGCTTTGCCACCTCCTCGATGCGTGTTTGAACAGCTTCCCTCTCCCACTCGTCTCCATCACGAGCCCCGTCCTGCCAGACAGCTCTTGCATTCCAGGCCGTATCTTTAAAGAGTAATTATGATGTTTTGTGTTAAGCCTTCAACATCTAAAAGATATGCCTCTTCAAAGTGCATGTCGTTGCACAGCGCCATTGTAATATCTGAGCCTTTCTGCTTTCTTTTTTATGTCCTTGCTTTCATCTGCTAAAATGTTAACAGTTTGAAAGTTCATAAATCTGTCTTTTATGATTGCGAAGCATTATAAACACCTCTCCTAAGCAAGAAAAGTGTGTCACATTGAATACTAGCGTTAGTACGCGTCGTTGACGAGGAAAGAGTCTGTAGAAATCGGTAAAAGGATCGGCTTTAATCAGCGTAAATGTAATCAATGCAGCAGGACTCTCTGTCTAACTTATTAATACAAAGAAATTAAATTGTTAAGGTTGCGTTTGCCTTGATACTGTATGCCTTACGCCTTGTTTACGCCAAGTTGTACTTCTTTTGTCGTCAGCCAGATACACTCCCTATTCGGTAATCAGACAGTGAATCACAGATGAGAAATTAGTAAAAGTAGATTTGATTAAGATTTGTCTTAGAACGACATTTCCTAAAATATTCAGTTTAGCGTTTCTTATTAAGATCTATTGGTGCATGTGTTTGTTTATATTGAGCAAGTAGCTTATTAGTAGCTTATTTTATAGTAGATTATTAAATCCGGTACATAACTGTTCATAACATCGCTTTACGCAACATTTTGATTTAACTTATGGTGCAGGTTAAACTTCAGGCAGAAATCGTAGTTCTGCAAACGTTCCATTAAATTCTGTCCAGTGGTCGATTTAAGACGCGCCCACATTTTGACGCATGCGCAGGTTTATTATCTGGCACATAACTGTAACTGCTCATTCACTCCTACTCAACATTTTGATTTGGCACAGGTTTAACTTCAGGCAAATCCCTACTGTACGTACTGCCGAAGTTTCATTAAATTCTGTCCATGATGCTGTGAGAAAATCTGCCTGGACAGACATACAGACAGACTTTTTTCTGAGACTGGTTTCGGGTCTTCCAATACGTATATGAAATTATTGAAGGATATTGAAAGTTCTGACCAATGTACAGCCAAAACCTTTAAAATTTGGGGGTTAGACGTTAATGTTTCTCCGTAACATTTCAGTCATATTTACTTATTGCATTGTATTGACTTGTATTGTTTTTTCAGCCATTTCACACTCTTGCCACATCAGCATTATGCCCTATTGTCTACGGCAAATCCCTTTTCTTTGAAAGCAGCTTGTTTTGCCCAGTTTCTAAATCCTGACATTGACGTAAACACAGATTCAGCTTGTTGTTGTTGGTTAAAATGTCTACAGGTATAACAGAATGTGGAGCCTTCGCTTTTTAGGAACAGCTTCGGTACCGGAGCTTCATGTGTCTCTCTCTATAAAACAAAGCTCACTGCAATTACAGCCTGAGATAAAAAAAAAAGCAGTATATTTTCATTTAAATATGGCTTTTCTAACAATGCAGACTGCTTTAAATGTCAGCTTTGAAAATAGATGTATATTTTAACTGAATGTAGATGTTCACTACCTTGTTCTTCATGCTTGGTTACGGCAGCACACGAGTGAGGTTTCTTCATCCTTTCCTATAAAATCCTCTCTCTATTTCTTACTTTCTTTACAAAGTCAAAAACAGTAAGTATCTGTCTATTTGAATTATTTTGTGTGTGTGTGTGTTGTGCTCATTATACACCAATTAGAAGGACGCATGAATTGCACCTGAGTAAAAATAACTGACAGGTAAGTCTATGATTACATACAAATAGAAAAAAAAATACACACACACACACATGCGTGTACTTTATATGTATGAAAAACAAGCATAATTGTATTAATTTTCACCTTTTCAGCTTTCAATAAATGTTTACTGTTTTTTGGGTAACATTAGCCAGCTAGCTAGTGCTCTATAATAATGCAAAATGTAATCATTGTATGTTACATACAGTAGTTTTTAATTACTAGTTATTCTAGCCACATAAAGTTTGAATAAAAAAGAAAGGTTTCTAGTTTTCAGTTGAATTTTGTTTTGTCACACAATGACATCATATTTAGCATGATTTATTTTAGTTGAATTATTATTATTATTATTATTATTATTACATTTTAAAATCTTGCAATGTTACTGTAGTATTTTTAAAGTTTTTACTCCATTGTATGAAACCCAACGGAGTGGTGGCGTAGTGGTTAGCACTGATACCTTGCACCTACAGGGGTTTGATTCCCACCTCGGGTTCGTGTGGATGGAGTTTGCATGTTCCCCCCCATTCTTGGTGGGTTTCCTCAGGGTTCTCCAGTTTCCTCCCACAGTCCAAGGACATGCAGATTAATCTAATTGGTGTTCCCAAATAGAATGAGCGTGTGTGTGTGTGTGTGTGTGTGTGTGTGCCCTGCGATGGATTGACACAGGATAAAGTGATGAGTGGGTGAACGTGTATGGAGCCCAGAGGAACCTAAACAGACACTGGCACAACATTCAGACCTCCTTTAAATGAAATTGTATGTCCACGGTCCTGATAACGCTTTACCGCCGTAATGTATATCTTACTTCTGAAGCCTTAAAGGTCACTTCGCTATGTTTGCATACTGTTTTTCAAGACACTCTTCAAGCGGGAAATGCCACGTCCTTCTGGATTTGATATGCATCTGGAGTTGCCTTTCCTCTAAGGTTTTCTATTTATTTTGGTTTGCAAACCAATCTACTGTAGGTAAAATGCGTTACGTTTGGCATCACGCCTAAACTTTACCGTATACAGTACAGGCCAAAAGTTTGGACACACCTTCACTCATTCAATGTGTTTTCTTTATTTTCATGAGCATTTACAT
>JAQMYG010000013.1:13014027-13028789 GCA_030014215.1 Clariallabes teugelsi
AAAAAAACGCATGCATTCCGATATTCCGAGATCGGTTTCAGGCCTCCTTCATATGTGGAAATAAATCAGATATAAATCAGAGATGTGCTAATGTGATTGTCGTGTAAACAGACAGATCGGATTTCCTGAGTCGTTGTGTACTGAACGTCATTAAAACTGCGACTTCTTCGCGGTTTAATGACGTAATGTTATTCCCCGGTGGAAGTGCATGTGGAGTGATAACATCGCAGGTGACATGGAAGAGGAAAAAGCCACCCCGCCTTGTGTTAATGCTTATTTAGGCTAAATAACATTAAGAAATCAGTATTCAGTGAATGAAGCATATGCACAGGCTGCAACTAAGGCGCTTTTTTCCCTCCTCCTCCTCCATTTTAAAACCATGGTGACGTTTCGCGAACTTTGCATATATCGCAGAGCTAGCATCAATCATATTTCGCCATTCGTCCATCTTGGCTAGTGTGTAGCCTTCCTTTAAGTATGCGCGATGTTTCAGATGGTATGGCAAGTGTAAACACGTGAATCGGATATGAGTCGTAGTTGAAAGAGCGTGTAAACAGACGGTCAAAAAAATCAGATATAGGCAACAAATCAGAATTGGGCATCGAGACCTGCAGTGTAAACGAGGCTCAAGTTGTTTGTTTTTTTTGTTTGTACGAGGTGCAAATGTTTAATTCTATTGTAAAGTTGGATCTATGATCTATTAGTATCGACTCACTTTCGGTGCCAAGGAAATGCACATTTTGGGACTTCCGTTTTGGATACATTTTTTCTGACCCGGTTGTCGCCCCTCGGTCTGTCCTAGTCAAGTATGTGCAGCCGACATGCCTGTCAGGCCCAAATAAGTGGGCGTGGCTGCTGGGATTAATTCCAATCAGGCTGTACTGTATTGTATTACCGACAGCTCTGATTCAACATTAACTATATCACAGCTTCATAACAACCAACTCCCCTTGTGCCGTGTCCTTCCTCCCTTCGCTCATCTTCCATTCTCTCCCTCCCAGTCTCTCTCTTTTCCTCTCTCCATAACCTTTCTCCATGTGATGACCCTCTCTTTGTGCGAGTGTATGTGTGCGTATGAGTGCGAGGTTGCCAGACAGTGTGCGTGTCAGAGAGTGCGCTGCTCCCCAGAGAGACAAAGCCCTCCTTCTTCCAGGGGAAAACCCCCACCCCGCCGGAATTCTGCTCCCACCCACGGCCCGGGGAGAGCGAGAGAAGGAGAAAGGACGAAAAGGACAGGTCACGATAGTAATATTGTTCAGAATATCCCCCACACACACACATTACATCGTGCGTGCACTGAAATGATTCGAAGACGTGGTTTAAAGACTCACAGTGCTGAAGAATCCTCAAATCTGATTGGTCAGCACCTTTGCCAGGTTTATATTGATGCACTCGGTCTAATGATCGCACTATATAATTTAATAACTTAATAATAATTAGTATTATTTAATGAGCTATGGGAATGGTAGAAGTTACGCTATTGAGCTAGTGTCACTATGCATTATTACAAAGCATAAAAATCAAGCATTTTTAAAAACTCAAACATCAAAAAGAAAAAGAAAGAAAATCCCTGCATTGTAAACAGTTTGGTCACATATTAACCCGAACCACGATCCATTAACCACAGCGAAAGCCTGGCGCTCTGACGGCGCGTCAATCATGAGCTGATGGTTAACTTACCCTAGTGTCAGTATCGTTTCAGACCGAAGGGTTTTTTTTTTTGCTTGTTCTCTACATAGACAGGTGATGATTAAAAGTATGCACACCCCTAAGCCCTAAACACTGGTCCATTATGAAGTTTCGGGAAAAGGAAAGGTGGAAAGGGTAACAGCTGGATGACTGGCTACTAACAGGATTATAAAACCCCTTTATGTATACTCAGCTTGCGTCTCTGTTCGGTCTCCTCCCCTTCCTTCCATCCGTCGGTCCCGCAAATAGTGCTTCGAGACCTACCTTGTTGCATAACTCTGTGCATTCAAGCATGCTCACAAACACCCACACACACATTTATATATATAGTGCTAGTGAGGTATTTTTTGCTAGGTTGAATTTCGCCAACTTTAGTGTTGCATATTTTATGTCAAGTTTAGTTTTTTTTGCCTCCAGACAAAAAAAAAAAAATGTCGAAACATGTGCTTGTGCCTTGGAAAACTTCTTTATTTAGTGCCCTCTCGACTTCCTGCCGCGCTTGACCCTGCGGTGTCTCGGTTTTCCTACAGCGCCCATCCGGGTTTTTTCGGTCTTTCTCCTAAAGGAAACATGGATTTTCATCTACAAACCATCTTTTCACTTCTGGTCACCATGTCTGGTTTTAAAATCAACATTTTTCAATGAACATTTTGCAAGTAATTACAAAGCTGGGTTACTGTTACAACCCTATTTTACAATAACGGCATGTTTTATTCCTCTGGTACTGCAGCAAAACTGCCAAATAATGATACGTTCGATTCATTTTTACACATAAAATGAGGACTAACTGGCACTTACAACACTACTGCTGACAGACACACCATTTCATTTCTTACTTCATGTTTGAATCATACTGCTGCTGCTGTCATACCCATACACCATATTTTTACTCTTGTGTATTTTTAGATTTTAATACCTTAAACCAGCAATTACATTTAGTAAATTCTGTAAATCCTGTGTAATTTATATATTTTTATATATCTCACTCACCTCCTGTCTAGAGGGCCGCGAGGGGCGCGGGTACAGGGTACAGGGTACCAGGGTACAGGTTACACTCTGGACGGGGTGCCAGATCCTTATACAGTAGACACACTCACTCACTCACTCACTCACACACTACGGGCAATTTGGGAACCTAATCTGCATGTCTTTGGACTATGAGAGGAAACCGGAGTACCCGGAAGAAACCCATCAAGCATGAGAAGAACCTGCATACTCCGAGACGGGAATCGAACCCGGACCCTGGAGGTGCAAGGCGACAGTGCTAACCACTTTTTTTTCCTGCCATCTTTAAAATACATTCCGATTTCAATTCTATTCTATGCTATTTTGTAGCTTTTGTAAATTTGTATATTCCATCCAATTTTTTCATTTTTTTTGTGGAAATTCTACCTTTTACTCAATTATTAAAAAGTAAAAACGCTACGCTAATTTCAAATGCTGTAAGACATGGAGGTTTCACCCGGTATATGAATGAACGTTTGTATTTGGGGTTTATTTTCAGAGCTGCTGCACCGTCTGAGGATCTGAAGCTTCCAGGATGTACAGCTGTCCAAACAGAACGGCAATATTTACACCCAAATAGGAAAAAAAAAAAAAAAAAAAGATGTTTGGTCGGCGTTGGTTGAGCCGACGTGACTGCGAAACGTGAAAGTTGCCAAAACAGACTCGCTGAGACACTGAAACAGCTCACAAACACCTTCCCACACACGGTGACTAGACATTTTAGACAGACATGGAAGGTTTCTTTTTTTTTTTTCCAGAATGCTTTGTGTGCTTTTTAAATGTAACCTTTTTCAACGGTACTGTACATACCATAGTATTACGGTGGTACTTTACTAGACATTACCATGACACAATAGCACATCTATGTAGCATAGCTATACGACTGCACTGTGGGACTTGATTGGGTACTGTGATGACACTATGGTGTTTACCACAGAACTTCAGTGAATACCACAATGGCTAACAAAGTTCAGCAGGTATCTAATATAGACATCTTAGATATGTTATTACATACCACCCATATTCTAAACGATCTCACTTTACCATATTAGATACTTGAACTTTAGTAGCCACTGTGGTCCCCAATAAGCACCATGGTATTCACCAAAGTATATCATATCAACGTTTAGAGGTTACCATAATGGGTATAAGAATAATCATTATGGTACATGAACATACAAAACATACTATATAAACAAAAGTATTTGGCCAAACCTGTTAATTACTGAATTCACGTGTTTCCATCAGGCCTCTTAATGCTTCAGGATACCAAGACATCTTGGACAATGCTATGCTTCTAACTTTGTGCCAACAGTTTGTTGAAGGCCCTTTTCCACTCCAACATGACTGTACTCCAGTTCACAAAGCAACGGCTATGAAGACATGATTTGACGAGTTCAGTGTGGAAGAACATGACTGGACCTAACATAGAGCCCTGACCTCAACCCCATCGAGCACCTTTGGGTTGAACTGGAACGGAGGTTGCGAGCGAGGACTTCTCGTCTTACATCAGCGCCTGACCTTATAAACGCTCTACAGAATAAATGCCCACAGAAACACTCCAAAATCTTGTGGACAGCCTTCCAAGAAAAGTTGCAAAAGGTGGACTGACGTATATGTATTTGGATGCAAAGTCATCTCAGGTTTGGCCAAATACTTTTTTTTCTATATGGTGTATAATTGACATGTGCTCCACAGCCCATGGCAGAACCATGTTCCATAGTGTTCTACATGTACTTGGTATAGTTACCATTGGACTACCATGATATAGGTGGTCCTTATTTCGAGTGCCTCAGTTTGCTTCACTCTTTTCTCTCCAGATAAAGCTCAAATTGGGTTTTAGAAGGTGTACAGTGTTCTACACAAATTTGGGTCCGTAATGCCACTAACGTGCACCGTATAAGTGAAATCCTGAAAGCTATTTCCTAACTGGAAGCACGGAAAAACAAAAAAAACAACATTAAAATGGGGACAGCAAGATGATATCACGATGTTGAGAGATTAAAACAGGAAATAAGATAAAAACAAAAGAAAGAAAGAAAGAATAAAGCACTCAGTAGTTACTTAGTTACTCAGTAATGACTAACTCTAGGATTTGAATGACTTGGATTCTGCTGCGTTAGACGGACACCTGCCCTCCTCGTGCCCACATTTCCCTCCTGCCATCTCCGGATGCAGCAAGCTCTCTTTTCCAAAATAAGGAGACAATACCGCTGTGCTGCTTTTCCTTATCGGCCTCGGCCAACGAAGACAGGGAGGAGGGGGGAAGCTGACTAGTGCACTCTGTTTCCTGTCCTTTTTTAAAGAAACCCTTCACTTAAAACAACGCTCTCAGACTTCGGAGCCGATTTTATCGCACCGCGTTTCCTTTGATAGAAAACACACACACCATTCAAGTGGTATATTGAGGGGGGGGATGGAAACGTAGGGAAAATGTTAATATAAGGGGCATATCGTGAATCTGCTGCTTCTTTCCACCTCCGCACACTGATATGTTTTCATCTTCATGCTCTGAATGTTGCAGCGGCTGATGCGAGGATTGTATAGTATACACTTGCGAGCAATGCTGTGGTATAAGAGGAATAACCCACTGCGGGGCACGCTCTTATTGGAAAACCATCCACGATTCGGCTCCCAATCATTGTTTGTTTTATCGCTTACATAACGGATTCACTATGCAGATATACTGCGAAACTCCCCGTGCGGGAACATACGTAGGCTGCCAGATTTCCATTTCGATATCAGGTCTCTCAGGCTTATCAGTAGAACCATGATACCGACCCGATGCGCGGTATCTGAGACGTCTCGCTGCATGTTGCGACATGATTGTTGTAGGAGGCAACGATAAGTCGACGTTGGCATTATAGTTTAGATTAAAAAAATAAAAATGTAAACAGTCAATTTTTTATTATTATTTCTATCCTGACACAGGAACGTCCTTAGATGTAAAATATTGGTTGTTGAAGCTCCAGGCCACAACCTGTACCCTACAACAAAGATGGGAAAAAGCATTTCAGACAGGGGTTTTAGGTTTATAAAGAGTAATTAATAATATTAACAAGCTGTGCAGACAGGAATTGATCGGTGACTCCAGAAGTAATGGATGTTGGTTTTTAGGTGACTCCTAATTAATCTGCAGGAAACATTACAAGTTTTATTCTAAGCCTTTGACGAATCAGTTGACTAATTCTATTTTGGAGAATTTATTCAGCGTAATCTAAGCTAAGATTTGATTCCTCATGCTCCCAGAACCACTCTTTCGCAATCTGAGTCCTGGAATATTTCCCGTACCATCAGGGGAGAAAAACTCAGTAAATTCAGGTCAGCAGCTGACTTCATTTTTTGCCGAGCCTAGACCTGACCAACTGAAGCAACCCCAGATCATAACGCTGCCTCCAGAGACTTGTACAGTGGACACTACTGCATGATCGCTTTATGTGCTTCCCTTCTTACCCTGACGCACTCTTCAATAGGATCGATCTGAACTCATCAGATCACATGACCTCTTTCCATTGCTCCAAAGTCCCATCTTAATGCTACCTAGCAAATTCAAGCTTTTATTCTGATTAGGTTTGTTTTTCTTACGCCCACACAGCTGTTTAGTCTAATTCTGTGAGTTCTCATCACATTTCTTACTTTCACTATTAAACATAGCTCTGGTTTTTACTGTTGATTCTTTACCAATGCGACTTCACCAAGTGTTTAAGCGAGCTCCGTTCATGATTTATTTTTTTTCAAACCACATTTCTTCCACAACGTTGACGGTTCAGCACTATCCTTTAAAGAAATGGTATTGAAAATTTCTTAACCTAGTTCCAATCATTTTAAATCTCAAATCTCCTTAATTGTTATTTAAGCTTCTCAAACGGTGCCCTTTTTTTTTTTTTGGCTCGGCAGTGTAATAAGTGAAGGATTTGTCGGTAGATTCAATTTCATATAAATAAACTCAAAACATTCTACATGCTTACTGTATTAGCCGAGCTGATTCGATTTCCCCCCTTCTGTGACATCATATAGGAAAAGTGGGTGTGGCTCAGCTGTAGCTCATTGACATAGACACTGAAACAGCGCATATGGAGGAGGAGTGAAATAAAGTATTTTTTTAAGGAATAAGAAAATGCCTTGTCTTAGGGGTATTTCAGCTGGGGTGTTAACACACACACACACACACACACACACTTTAGGGGAGCTCTGAGACCTGTGTTAACTTGTTAGCGACATTGCGAGGATGTAATACCACATTTGATTGGATTAGAAAATAATAAATCCTGTCTATGTAGCAAAAAAAATCAAAATAGACGACTGTGTCTTAAAGCTGGAGGAACAATGCTGTGCTAAAAACACTCGCGGAAGGATTTGTGTTTGCTAGCTGAATGACACAGCATCTCTCTCTCTCTTTCTCTCTCTCTCTCTCTCTCGCTTTATAATCGTGCATGTGTGTTTAGACGCGACATTCCTCCAGGATGTCACGCAGCCCTAAATTACCCTCATGGAAGCCATAGGCCAGGTATGGGTGCGGCAGAGAGAGCGCGGCGGACAGAGAAAGATGTTTTCAATGAACTATAAAAAAATGCCGGCGTGGGCGTCCAAATTAGAAATATGCCTGGCGCGCTATATCCGAGTCCTTGGGGGGAAAAAACAAATTATAAATGGCGCGGTGGTTATATCTGATTCCTGTCCTCTCTGGAGAAAATAAGGGACAAAAGAAGGAAAGTGGAAAAAGAGAGAGGGAAAGTGTTGATGTTCTTGAGAAAGGCCAGGACCGAGAGCTTAGCTTTGGCGCTTTCCCACGATTTCCTTGCTATCCTAGGGTGTGTGTGTGTGTGTGTGTGTGTGTGTGTGTGTGTGTGTGTGTGTGTGTGTGTTTGGAACCCGGGTGAATATTTGTTGCCTGGGTGAGGCAACTGCACTGAGTGTGTGTGTGTCCATCATTGTACTAGCACTTCATTCACTTGCTAAGTGCACATGGTAATATGGATAACGTGTGTGTGTGTGTGTTTGTGTGTGTGTGCGGACCTAAAAGAACTTCCTTTCTGTATTTGCTTGCGCTGGAATTCCAGTTATGGGTCCTGGCTCACGGCCAAAGCTCTTCCCATCAGCAGTGCTGATGCAAGTCTGCCTTCTCAGCATCTCTTGTTAGCCAAGATCACACACACACGCACACACTCACACAAACGTATAAATGCTTAAATGCTCGCTCTCTCTCTCTCTCTCTCTCTAATCCATTGTCATAATTTTGAATCGACTTTTGGTCAATCAATCATTCATTCATCTGTTGTCCGGTTGTGTTCATATTTTTAATTTGTAAAAAAAAAAAAAAAATACAACAAAAAAAATTCTCAAAATCGCATTTTGCATGCACCAATTATATCAAAAGTTCTAATATATTTTCTGAAATATATTTTACAATTTTAATTAATTATTTTACAAGTAAGGAATTGAATTAATAATGAATAAAGCTGCATAAATATAATAATAATAATAATAATAATAATAAAAAAATCCCTAAACACATCACAATTCTGTCTTTCGTCAAAAATATTAAATAGGAAATCCTAATTGACCTTGAATAAAAAACGTTAATTAAAAATAAAAATCAGTTTATTTTAATATTTTAAAAAATGTATAAAATCCACATACTGTACATTATTCAGCTGTTCTTCACTCAAACCTCATTCACACGGCTTGGCTGAATCCCATCATGGCTTTAGTGCACTATGTAGTGCACTATGTAGTCAGTTTGAGATCCAGCCATGGGAAAAGAGACTGCTGATACAAATGTCTCCTTCGTAAATGCAAACGTTGATCACCGTGTGCTTTCAAAGACTCATTTCCAAAAACAAAAGTGCACTTGATAGGGAGCGTAACAAATTCCTGGCACTGTGTACGGTATATCTCACCCTTTCCCTAGACACTTGACCGCTAGAATGCATCACACATCTGTTTTCCTGGCTCCTGACACACACACACACACACACACACACACACACACACTCAGACACACCAAACACCTGTACCAATAACTTGAGACTGATAAGCCGCCCATATTTCCTGTCCGATTCCCCTTCTAGTGCCTTAGAAAGAGTCTCTCTCTCTCTCTCTCTCTCTCTCTCTCTCTTTTACCACACAATGTAACATACAACAAAAACACACGAATTCTATCAGGATCTACTCGTACGTGCAAACTTTACTGGATATCATGCTCCGTCTAAAAAAAAAATTTTTTTAAAGCGGTGGATTCTGGGATGCCGTGCAAATTCTGGAAAGTCCCCTGGGAGAACTAGTGAACGTGTTTAAAGTGATAGAGAGGGAAAGAGGAAAGAAAAACACAGGATGCCACATTCTGGCACAACAGAGCTCGGGAGACAAGTAAGGACAAGCCTGAGACAAAGGGTTTTGAAGAGAACTGAAAAACAACAGGCTGAGTGAGAAAGAGAGAGAGAGAGAGAGAGAGGGAGGGAGAGAGAGAGAGAGAGAGACAGGATTCCATGGATAGAAAAAAAAGTAGGGGTGTTTTTCTATCATAGGAAAAAAAAAACATGGCTTATTAAAGGTGTAAGAAGAATGACAGATGAATAAGAGATGAAAGGATGGAGCAAGAGCGAGAAGAAAAACAAACAGCCATGCTGAAGAATGAGGAAAAGAAAAAGGGTGGATGTGTTGCCCAACTGAAAGTCGAGTGTCACAACCATAACCATGGGGCGATACTGGGCAAAATCAGGTCACAGCGTGTGAAAAATATTTCACAGCTGTGAAAAATTTTTTTTAATAAATAAATAAATATATATATAAAATAAACTAATAATTTTAATTACAAAGCAGAAAGAGCTGATATGATGTTAAACTTTTGGACTTAACATTGACATTTATTGACTTTTAAAATTTTATTCTTTCTACCCCTTTCCGTTGTTCAATATAAATAAATAAATACTACAATAAAATATGTGCGGGCCCAAGCACTCTGCGCCATTGCCGCCCGGATGCACCGCACGACCTAAAGAGGGACAACATACTGTAGCAATACCATTATGACCTGATTTTAGAATAGAAGTGAATTGTATGTCATGGCCTTCAAAAAGTCATGGATGATGGAAAAAAAGCATCAGACTATGTCACTCAATGTGAGGTCATTCCACACAATTTCACACAGAAAGTTATTAACCACTTTTTCGGCAGAACTTTAAGGCATCGTCATGACTGATCCGTTTGAGATATCAGAAATCCCTTCGCAATTTTGCATCCTCAATGTCTTGAGATCACATAGGCCCGGTTTGGTGGCGATCGCATAAATTCCCTAGAAGGAGTATATCAAATTCCATTTGGTGCATTTTGTAAATGACCCAAAATAACTGAATCCTAGGCATCCTAATGGCAGCAGATTCCAACCTGTCTGCCAATTGTCTTGGGTTTTCGAGCATGTTAAAACTCTCAAAAAGCCCAAAAAGCACCAAAACTTGTTTTTTAAATATATTTATGGAATATTTCCTGTTTTTTATTATATTTTATTACTTTTTTTGCTCTATAATATACACTACACAAATCCTCTAATACAAAAGATATCATTTTTTTGGTATCATCCCACCTAACCTATCTGATATGAAATGACCTAGTGATGCCATCTATATATAAAATAAATAACCGGATATATTTCTAATGTAAATATTACACTCCATCCATCTGTCCATCTAGGAACTTCTTTAGTCCGGTCAACATTCACACTTACATTCACACACTACGGGTAATTTAGAAACGGCAAATAGTCTAATCTGCATGTCTTTGGACTGTGGGAGGAAACCGGAGAACCCGGAGGAAACCCTTCAAGACATGCAAACTCCATGCACTCCAGACTTGTGGCAGGAATCGAACCCGGAACCTGGAGGTGCGAGACGACAGTGCTAACCACTAAGCCACTGTGCTGCCAAAATATTATACTAAGTAATATAAACCCTTTTATGAGCACAGCTCTGCTATTACTGCTGCCGGATATTTGGATATTTCGTCCAAACAGCATGTGATGCAAAGAATGCTATGCAAAACTACTGCCTTTTACTGTAGCCTAATGTGTGCTTTGAAACACAGTTGAAACTGAAATTTCACTTATTAAGCATAATTTGTGAGTAATGTATGTGGGAGACAGACAGACAGACAGACAGAGAGAGACAGAGAGCGCGAGACAGAGAGCGCGAGACAGAGAGTCTGCCGAGAAAACCTTCTTCAGCATTCTCACTAATTCCTTCTAAATCACACGGGCCTGAGTAAGGGTACTAGAGAAAACCAATTATTATTATTATAATTATTACTACAATTTAGTATTTTATTTGGGTCTGATTTAGACTTCCTTTATCCATTTCTCAGTTTTCATATTTTTTCAATGTGTTGCACAATTGATCGCATAAAAATAAACAAAAACGCAGGATGCAGACTTCGAAATCAGAGTATTGACCAGTGCAATTATTTAATCACAAAAGGCTACATCCTCTTAATAAAATAATGTGTGCCATTATTGTTATCATTATTATTTTATCAAATCGAGCAGCCCTAATTCTATTTATATGTGAATTCATTATTACTATTGAATTATTTATAAATGAACTTGTTTACTTATTTTTCCTTCTTTTTTCCCCCTTCCTTTATGGATGTTTTTTACCATTATTTCCAAAAACAAAACATAATGTAATTTATTACTATAAATTTTTACATAAGGGAAGAAATTATAAATAAATCATTTATAACATAAACATACAGTACCAGTCAAAAGCTTGAACATACCGTCTTCACCACACATAATTTCCAACATAGTACATTAATACAGAAAACATTAAAACTATTAAATAACACGTATGGAATTACGTAGTTAACAAAAAAGTGTTAAACGACCCAGATTATGATTCATATTTTAGATTGTACAAAGTAGCTACATTTAGCTTTGATGACAGCTTGGCACGTTCATGGTATTCTCTCATCAGATTCACGAGGAATGGTTTTCAGTTCACGGGTGTGCCTTGTCAAGGGTTAATTTGTGACTTTTCTTAACTTTAGACCATCAGTTGTCTTGTGCAGAGGAAGGGATGGGTACAAGCCTTATTAGTGCTACTAAAACTACTGTAAAAATCCATATTATGGCAAGAAACACTCAGTTACGTAAATAAAAGAAACAGTACATCATTACTTTAATGATCAGTCAATCAGAAAAACCTCAAAACTTTGAAAGTATCCCCAAGTGCAGTCGCTAAAACCATCAAACACTATGATGAAACTGGCTTTCATGAGGAGCGTCCCAGGAAAGCAAGACGAAGAGCTACCTCAGCTGCGGAGGATAAGTTCATTAAAATGACCAGCCTGAGTCTAAAGCACCTCAGATTAGCGCCCACATAAATACTTCTCAGAGTTCAAGCAGCAGACATATTTCAACATCCACTGTTCATAGGAGACGACGTGAGTCAGGCCTTCATGTCTGAGTTGCGTCAACATGACTACAGAAGAACAACAAGCAGAAGAGACTTGCTTGGGCCAAGGAACACAAGGAACGGACATCAGTTTGGTCTGACGAGTTCAAATGTGAGATTTGTGGTTCTAACCGCTGTGTCCTTGTTTGACACAGAGAGGGTGAAATGCCGGTTTCTGCATGCTGGAGGAGGTGTGATGGTGTGTGTGGGTGCTATGCTCATGACAACAGTTGGTGTCAACATTTGACCAGCAACAGGACAATGACCCCAAACATACGTCTAGGTTATGTACAGCTGTTTGTCCGAGAAAGAGAGTAATAGAATGCTGCCTTAGATGATCTGGCCTCCACAATCAATCAATCTAAATCTAAATCCAGGTGAGATGGTTTGGGGTGAGTTGAAATGGAGAGTGAAGGCAAACAGCCAACAAGTACTCGACAAAGACTTCCTTTAAGATTGTTGGGAAAAAAACATTCTAGATGACGACCTCATGAGGCGACTGAGAGAATGCCAAGAGCGTGCAAAGCTGTCGTCAAAGCAAAAGGTGGCTAGTTTAAAATTGAAATGAAAATATAAAACATATTTTGGGTTTATTAACACGTATACAATTACTCATACTTGTTCGGTCGTCAGCAACAATTATTTCTTTCCTTTTCTTTCTTTTGTTGTTTGTAATTTAAAAGCTGTAAACACTAGCATGTTTGGGACCCAAGACGGTAAACGTACTGTATGGTGCAATTCTGGCAACCCCGCTTGCTCCTATTCCACTGTTCTGAAATCAGTTAGACCACTTCCTAAACAGACATGAGGCAACCAGGTTTCATATCATCCTCGCTGCTTAACTTGATGATGCTTAACATATCATCCTCGCTGCTTTTGATAGAGTTTTAAAATCCATTATTTTTTTCAACTTGCGCATAAAATCAGTTTGCGATGCTGCCTTGTATTGCAATATTGCGGTCCTTACACACTGCTTCACAAAGGGGCCGGCCTTATTATAAACCGCTCGGTCTAGCCGCGCTAAACAAACATAAACATACAATGCAATACAATTATTTTAACCTTTGCTTTCCTTATCGATTCCTACATAACTTTTCCTGACCTTTTGAGAAAGCGTGTGTTCGATTCGCCAAAGCAATGTCAAGTGACTTCCCCAGAGTCTGGAGTGTATCACCAGGCCATCAGCTGAAAAGTTACGACATCACAACAGAGAGAGGGAGAGAGAGAGAGACGATAGCAGAAATAGCAGCATCTATGTGAATGAAAGTTTCACGTAGCATGAATCGTCAAGGTTAAATCTGCGCAATTTATGTTTGCGTCAGTGACCAGAATTTCGTAGTACCGTGGAACTTTTCAGTAAGGAAACTTGTCTTGAAACAGGCACTACTGGTTAGTTACTTTCAAGTTCAAATGCGAACAATACTTCCCTCAAATCTTGCATATAGTCCATCAAACGAGATATACTTAAAGAAGCAGGGGTAGCTCAGTGGTTAAGGGATTGGACTACGGTTTGGAAGGTCCCACGTTCAAACCCCACAACCACCAAGTTGTCCCTGTTGGGCCCTTGAGCAACCCTCAACTGCTCGGATGTATGATGAGATAAAAAAAAATCTAAGTCGCTCTGGATAAGATGTCACAAGTTTATTTTACCTAGCCAAGTCTTCTTGCTTTTGCATGAACAATTTTTCAAAACAGGAAGAAGTATATCATCTGCAAAATGCCCGGTTTTTAGCAGTTACAAGCCAGGGTCTATATACTGCTCAATTCTGATTGGTCAAAAGGGTTTTATTATAGGGTTCTTAGTATTGCACAATTAATACGCAGTACGGACCTGTGCAACTATCTAAGCGCTAAAGGATGAAATTTATCACAGGTGATATACACACTAAAGAATTTATGAGAGTTTTTGTTATTTTATAATAATAACTTTTAAAATGCTAAATAAATAATGGCAACCACTGTCTAAACAAGATAGCTTGCACTATTATTTCCTGTTAACCCCAATAAACACTGTTGTATACTAAATAATGTTGCTAATACTTGAATATGGCAGTTTAAATCACTGCCACATGTGTCCAAATAAAGGCAATGTGTGTGTTTTTTTCAATCAAAAAACCCTACGTATGGGAATCACCTCCCGATACGATGTTATCACGATACCTACATACTGATTCGATTTGTATTGCGATTCTGTAATTATCACAATTTTATAAATATCCTAAATCGATATATTTTTTGCGATTTTTTTTTTACAATTCCAGCGCCATAATGACTCTGCTGTTCAGAGTGAAACAACTGCCGGATTGTAGAGGAGTGGCAACAGTATGTGAAATGCATAATGGAAATGTGTGTGTTAGGATTGTAACAAGTGTGTAGTTATAATGTGTGTGTTAGGATTGTAACAAGTGTGTAGTTATAATGTGTGTGTGTGTTGGCATTGTAATGAGTGTGTAGTTACAATGTGTGTGTGTTAGGATTGTAACGAGTGTGTAGTTATAATGTGTGTGTGTGTTAGGATTGTAGCGAGTGTGTAGTTATAACGTGTGTGTGTGTTAGGATTGTGACGAGTGTGTAGTTATAATGTGTGTGTGTTAGGATTGTGACGAGTGTGTAGTTATAATG